>PVJO010003085.1:0-130119 GCA_004026905.1 Hystrix cristata | reverse complement strand
AAATCCTCGCCCATCAATGGTAAACCACGGAATACCAGGCATCTCTAACTCATTCACAGAAGGCCATTTCTTAATCTGTACTTCTGCCAACCAGCCCAATAAACTATTAACATCTTTCTTTACTCCACGAGCTGCAACACTAAATTCAGAATCTCTGCTAATGAGCCCACGTCGACAAACTCAGCCAGATCCAGGTGCATGTTTTTGCCACCATTATCCCACACCCTTAAAATCCATTCCCACACCTGTTCATCAGGCTTCTGCTTATAAGAGTTAGAAAATTCAAGAAGTTCTCTAGGAGACTAGCAGACCTCCTCATGAGTCACACTATATGACTCACCCTCAGGAGCCCTCTGCCCTTTGAGCTGGTTGTAGGGGGTGTCAGCGTTATCATGCTCGGTTAATGCGGGATTAGTTCCCTCAGGTACACTGGGAGAGGCCAACACCACACAGGGTGCATGTGCAGGTGAGCATCGTCCTTCCTTTGGCAAAATGATCTCATTCGTTTCTAGGAGCTCAACATTCTCAGCCTCGTCAGGATCCTCCCAAACCTCTTCATCTCAGTTCACCAGTTCTTTTCTGGCCAGTGCCCTCCCTCACCTTTTCCTCAGATATCCTTTGAGGCCTAGCATTAAACTTAACGCTGCATTTCAGTCAATTGAATTATGAGGGCCTGTTGGGTTGCTGCAATCTCAGCCCTGAGGTTAAAGGAGAGGAGATTCTCTTTCAGGACACACTTAGAAACTTTTAAATTCTTTTTTTTGGGGGGGTCCAGGGGGTGCTGGGGATCAAACTCAGGGCCTTGCCCTTGCTAGGCAGGTGCTCTACCACTGAGCTAAATCCCCAAACCCTGAAACTTTAAATTCTTTATGTGTGTCTGGAACTGGGAATTTGAATCTTTGAGGTCCTTATTTTCCTGTACTAATTTGTCTTCACAGTTTGAAGACTTCAGATTTCCTATGGATGTTCTGAGCTCATTGTTGTGCTTCATTTGTTTGTTCAGAGTTACTAAGAGCAACCGGCCAGCGTCATTATACTTCCCATTCTGCCAAAAATATTCAAAAGTTTCATATATGGAGTCACTAAATTCCTTACATTTCACAAGTGGTGAATTAGGATAATCAAGAGGATCTACATCGCTTATGTTCACGCCAAGGACTATCAGTATTCCCCACAGTGTCAGAGGGAGGGACCATGGCATCGTTAGGTCTCACCAAGTTAGAGAACCAACTGCAGGAACCACTAAAGCCGTCAAAGAATTTCATCTTTACAATTCTATTTGTCTAGAGCCACTCCCAGTACCAAAATCTGTAACAGTCAGTGCTTACTAGAGAAACATGTAATGCAAGATACACAAATATGTAAGAATTTACAAAATTAGCTTACAATGGTTGCCCACAGAGTCAGGTGTGGAAAGCGCGGATGGTCAGTCTGCAAGCTGGAGATCTAAAAGGTCAAGTCGAAGGCCTGGAGCTCACCATAGTGTTCTGAGTGAGTCCATTTCAGGAGGCCAAAGGGCCTGCACTGGAAAGTGAAGGGTCTGCGTTGTAAGCCAGGAAACGGAGATGACATCCAAGGTAAAGATGAAGATTGGAGCCCCTCCTAAGAAAGGCAAGTGAGCCTTCCTTCTTTGCTTCCCTTTTATTGTGTTCAGGTTACAAGCTGCCCTATCATAGTATGGTAAATAAATAAACTAGTAACACAATCACTTATTATTATTATTATTTCAAATATTATCTGCTGCATGTAATTTTATGTGTTATACTAATTTTATTACTACATGTTTGTATTACATAATGATTACATTTCATATGGGGAGCTGGTCAGTGTGAATAACACATCTCAATTTTTTTTTCATTCCCTTGATCCCCTTCCCATCTGAAAATGATCTATCTCCCTACTTCTTATTTTCTATCTTTTAACTTGCTCTTTATTTACATTTTGGGTTTCTCAAAGAGAAAGAGAAAGCATGGAATATTTAAGTTTGTGTGTCTGATTTATTTCACTTAAAATTATAGTCTCAAATTACATCCATTTTCATACAAATGACTCAAGTTTATATTTCTTTTTGGCAGATTAATATTCCATTGTGTATAAGTATTATATTTTCTTTATCCATTCATCTGTTGATGGACATATAGGCTGCTTCAAAGATTTAGCTATTATGAATTGTGTGGCTATAAACATACATATGCACATGTCACAGTAATATGATGTCTTTCGCTCTTTGGGGAAGATATCTAGAAGAGAAATAGCGGGCCCAAATGGAATTTCTAATTTTAGTTTTTCAGGAATCTCCATACCGATTTCCATAGTGGTTGTATTAATGTACATTCTACTAACAGTAGAGAAGGGTTTCTTTTTCCTCATAGCCTTGCCAGCATTTGTTATTATTTGATTTCTTGATGATAGCCATTCCATCTGGAGTAAGATGAATTCTCAGAGTTCTTTTAATTTGCATTTCTCTGATGGCATCAATGTTGAACATTTTTAAAGTATTTATTGGCCAATCTTATAATTGTACTTCTGAGAAATGTGTATTTGTTTGCCCATTTTTTGATTCGGTTGTTTATTTGGGGGTCTAATTTTTTTTTCAATTCTTTATATGTTCTAGTGCTCGCTTCGACAGCACATATACTTTATATATTCTAGTCATCAATCCTCTGTCTGAGGAGTAGCAGGCAAAATGTTTTTCCCATTCTGTAGGTTGTCTTTTCACTTCGTTAGTTGTTTCACCAATAGGCATTGGTGAATGGTTGTTGGTTGTTGGTTGTTTCACCAAAAGGCATTTCTATAACCTATCCACGTTTTAAAATTTCCTGTTGATCTTGAATGATATTTCTGTTTCCATTGTTTTGCAATTATAAATAATATTGGCTGCTCTGAATATTCTCGTACATATTTTCTGGTATACATATATCTTCCAGTGCACGTGTGGAAAAATTTCTCTAGGAATCTAACCACTGTGTTTTAGGACATTCAAATGTATCAATTTTTAAGTAGTGCCTAATTCTTTTGAAAAATGGTCAAAAGAATTTATTTTGTCACAGAAGTCTATAGGAGTTCTAGTTGATCCACATTACTCTCTAATACTTGGTAATATCAGAATTCTTAATTTTTGCCAATGTATTTGGAAAACACAACTTCCTTCAGAACATGGAAGAGGAATGAAAATTTCTTTTTCATTGTATGAAATCAGCATATTCTTCTAATGAAACTAGAACTATTAAAAGAATAAATCCATAGATCAATATTTCTCGTGGTCATAAATACAAAAGCCCTCAATAAAACATCATCAAATTAAACTCAGCAATATTTAATAAGTTATGACCTCATGATTGAATAGATTTATCTTAAGAAAGCAAGGCTAGTTCAACATTAAAAATAAATGTAATTTAAAAAAATAAAAATAAAAATAAATGTAATTTTGTGAGTCAATAAACTAAAGAAAAAAGTCACATGATTCCATTTTGATAGAAGCAGCATTATAATTCAATATCCATTTGTGGAAAAATTTATAAACTAGCGAAAAAAGGGAACTTCTCAATGCAATAAAGGAATTAAAAATAAAGTAAAAAACTAAGCTAACATAGTAATGTGAAAGTCTGAACTCTTTCCTTCTAGGACTAACAAAGAGAGGAGTAAGGTAACTCTTACCACCACCCCTACTTAACATCACACAAGAATTCCTAATCAGCTCAATAAAGCAAATAAATAAAGCAGTAAAATTAATGGCACATGGATTATAAAGAAAGGGATAGAACACTAGTCACAGATGGCATTCTTTGTTGTCTTTGAGCAAGCTACAAAAATTATTACAATTAAAAATAATTTAGTTTAGCAAGATTACAGAATAGCAGGTCAAAATGCAAAGATAGGTTGTGTTACTACATTCTGGTAACGGATAATTTGAAACTGAACTGAATATCTGGAACATAATACAGGGTAACTGATGACTGGCTGCTCTTAAATTCAATTAACTTAGTTTTCTCTGTAAGAGACGTGATCAAAAAGCTTGGTCAGAACTTGACTTGGATTTTCAGAGGTCTTCAAAGAAAATAATTTGTTTCCAGGTCTGGGCATGCAAGGGTTCAGGTGTTCTGTTAGTTTTCTTTCAAACTTATGATGCCATCACAGCTCAGCAGCTTCTATATGCAACACGGTTTGAGAAAAACCATTATTTTCAGCAATGAATTGAGGTACCTCTGGGGGAGTTAAAATAATTGGTGGACATAAAATGCATCTGATCTGCATCATGGCATCTTATCACTCAGAAGCACATACTTAAGATGTCCTTAACAGAACTGCTGAGATTGATGGTGAGAACTTTAGATCTCTTTGAACCTAGTGAATCCATATACGTTTCACACAAAAAGTCCACCTTTCCAATTTGCTTTTAGGGTAAAATTAATAGATAATAATAATTTACAAGTAAGGTGTTGATGTAATCTAGATATGACTCGGCTTTTGTTTATTTTCAGTTTACTGTAGTTATAAGAAATTATTCAGCGTATTTTGAGTATTTCATAGCCTAGGGATTTGTATATTTTTTCTTTTGGATTGACTAGTTCTTAGAAATAACTCCACACAATCTTCACCTGTTTTGTTTTGCTTTCTATGTAATTATTTATGTATCTTGGTACACTGCCTGACATACACTAACTCCTCACATATTTGAAGAATGAATGAGTAAATGAATAAAATAATATATGTAGGAAAATCCATAGGGAAAAATCAAAATCATACTATTGTGGCATATGTAATGGTGCCCTAAAATAACTATTTAAATAGCAATTGGATAGCTTTTAGTGTGGCTACCTTTCTACTATAATAGTGGGGATAGAAATACCAGATGTTTTTACTTAGGTTATTGTGGTAGTTTGAAAATAATTACTTCCTCTTTGAGGGCCTCGAGGACTTGTGGCTGAGAAATCATTTCAATGCCTTATAGCTCTAGTGGAGACACATATAATGGTACATTTATCATCAAGATAGCTTGGGAGAAACACATTGGCAGATTATGAACATAGCGATGCCATATTGTATAGTACGCCTTGCAAATCATAGACTGAAAAAAAAATCTGTGTTAAACAGACAGGAACCTGCCATGTTTCAAGTCAGCAGTGAACCAAGATACATAAATAATTAGGTAGAAAGCAAAACAAAACAATTGAAGGCTACATGGACTAGTCTACCCAAAAGAAACAAAGTATTCAAATCCCCAGGCAATGAAATACTTGAAATATGCTTGTAATTAATTTCCCTTAACTACAGTAAGTTGACCTCTCCATTCTGCTATCTGGGAAAGAAATGTTAGAAAAATCAGTTGTCACAGACCTAGACATACCTCCCCTGTATGGCTTTTCATGTCATAGCCGATCTTGTTTCTTCTTTGTTTCAGAGAATGCCAATTTCAGTAAGTAAAGCATTTCTAATATAAAACGAGGCCAGAAAGGTAGAAGGATATATAGTCTCCCGTTCCTCTGTTACACAAAAATGTAGTTGAGTTGGAAAAGGGATTTACATTGAAAGTTTGTGTCAGATCGTTGGCTTGTTCTCTGTGGAAAGAGGTTACCATCGGTGCAGAAATGGGAAAAGGAAGAACTCAGTAAATGAAATCAGTCTGAAAAATTTATGTCAGCAATGGTTGGTATTCATGTTCTGTAATTCTGCTCACCCAAAGGAAAAACAAGGTCAAAAAACCCAGTAACATTCTGTGGGCATCTTGTATAGTACAAAAACAGTTTATTTGCTTTGAGGGCTAATTCTTTTTAAGCAGAATCTTGTGTTTTTTCCAGCCACAGTAGCCACACTGTTATTCAGAGGAGTTCACTTTCTGTATTATAATATTAATAAATAGGAATGAATAGTTACCACAAATGTGGAGAAGAGAAGGAAAAAACTTAAAACAAACACATTTTCTTTTATATGAATGATGCCATTGGAAAAAGAATTTTATAAAATTAGAGGCAAGACTTGGTACACATAAATGGCATCTATTAGTTTTTACGAGGTTGTTTTGAATTCATGATTTAAATTTGGGGATCTAGTTAGCGGAGGCCATTATTAAAAAGCCTACAATTTGGTGATCTCAATTCAGATAAAACCAATAGAAATATATGTAATCCTTAACAGGATTTCAGAGTCAAATTTAGGTACTTAGATCATCGTAGTAGATACAAAGGAAAAACATCACTTGGATATTACTGTGTGACCACAGGGAATGTATTTATACCCCAAGAAATCCTGTACTAGCTACGGGAACATGTTCCTGTTGACTTAATTGCACTTCCTGTAAAAGACTATTTGAATCAGCTTGAGAGCTGGAGTTGTGTCCTAGATCTTTCATAACACAACAGACATTCTGCGTTCGTTAAACACAGAATACGAGCTCACTCTATCAAATTGCAAAGTACTGTTGACTATGTATGAGAAGACATTTTAAGATGGTAAAACTATCATAACAAAAAGTATTTAGATTTAGGTAATTATGTATTTCTTTTCCCTCATTCCATTTGCCCCCATAAACCAACAAATAAGGTGAAAGGAGAAAACTAAGAGACTAATGGAAGAGGCAGCATACTGAGTAGTAAACAATAAGTCTGATGGACTCCAGGGTCCAGAAACACAATCTGTAATATTCAGTCAGCACAGTGAAGTGTGCATTCCAATAGTGCAAGTTTTTGTTTTGGGAAGGTATTCTGCCTCTGTGACACTGAGCCCTTAGATATAAAATTGGTGATTGTTGAACCTAGAATATAAAATAAAGAAAGCAGTAGCATATTGCTTGACCCTAAGGTTGGAAAATAGCAGTTTCCCAATATATTTTTCCTTAATACTTTAGCATTTATTGTTGAGTATAGCAATTACATTTTGAGCAAACTGGGCCGTGAGTCATATTTACACTGCCAGCACCTTATCAAATGCCCTATGGTAACAGAGTTCAAAATACCGAATGGAAGGAACAGAATTGTTCCTGTATAAGAATTCCAAATAAACATGTTGAAAGTTATTTAAGCAATTAAAGTGACGATAGCCTTAGGCACAGGGGAAAAAAAAAAGAGAAAAGAATCAGGAATCTTTTTAAAAACAAAATGGAAGCGTCTGAGCCAGTGTGGTATGGTTGAGGACAACTGCTTACCAGTTGCTGGTATACGTGACTGTTTGAGCTCTGCTCGTTCCAAGAAGTCTTTCCAAGCTCTCTCTCAAGGCTAAATGAATTTTCTGTCTTTCACTTGCTGCCACACTCACAATAAGGATCATGACCGTGGTCAGCGACAGTCCCACAGCAACGGTTTGTGACTGTTGCATTCTGGGTACTGTTTTACCCCTGAGGACAGAGATAAATAAAACAGGCTGGGTTCCTACTGCCGTAGAGTTTATATTTCAGTTGGGCACTAACATTAGCCTGAGACCTGATTCATATGTATTCTATTTCACATGAATAAATTTTGTCTCTGTTCTTTCACTTCTGGTCAAGGCAAAATTCCATATAAAAGAAAATTGTCATATCCTTCTGCCGTATTAATCATTGCTAGTAAAAATGCTTAAAATATACACAACAACAAATCTCATAGCTTGGATTAGACAATATATTCTCAAATTGTGTTCTCAGTTTTAATCAAAATGCCTTGTGTCATTTAGATAGATTAATTATAGGAAAGTAGAAATAGACATATTCCTAAAGAGGAATAGTTGGAGAAACTCTCAAGAGAGAAGTGGGCTGGTAATCAGAAGAAAATACTTTAGACTACCAAGTACACAGTGAGTGCTCAATTGGCATGTCCCCCAAATAGGGGGTCATTTTAATTATTGGTCATACTTTTTACCATATATCATAGTGTGAGAAAAATGAAATTGTTGAATTCTAATTAATCAATAGAGTCTCTGCAATGAAATTTCAAGGCCTTAAGTGTCCCTGATTATTCTGTGATGTGACTGGACCCGACTCCCTTTTCCCTGGGACTCAGTGGTCAGTGTTAGGGTGGGATGATTTATAGAGAGATTCTCAGATTCATTTCAGGGGCTATTAGTACGTGATAAAGGTTATCCAATGCAAAAACAAAAACAAAAAAGCTTTTGCTAACTACAGAGTCTGCTCAGTCACTTAAAACAATAAAATTAATAAAACTCTTTAATAGATTAGAAACATGCCAGCAAAATGAAACAAAATCTTAAAATTATAAAGAACAAGTAGCTAAAAAGTAGTTAAAATATGCCAAAAGGAGTTGTATTATTTAACATGCTGAAGGTTATGTTTTTCTAATAGTATTTTCCAAAATAATTTACATATACATGGAAAGATCAAATGATGAAATAAGAGAACACACTCTAGCAAGAAATAGTGACATAATATAAAAATTATGAAGAATGTTGTTTCTTTTTCAATATCTATATGTTTACCCCTAAATGTAAAATAAAGTTAGAAAATAATTTCATATCTAGCATTAATTGCAGTATTCAGTAATTTCAGGTGAATGCTGGGCCCAGTGGCACAAGCCTATAATCCCAGCACTCTGGAGGCTGAGGCAGGACATTCACTTCAAGTTTGAGTCCAGCATGGGTTTTGTAATGAGTTCAAGGCCAGGTTGAAATGTATAGTCAGAATTTGTCTCAAAAAAAAAAAAAAGAAAGAAAAAGAAAAACAACAACAACGACAACAAATTTCAGGTGAAGATTGTTTTGGCCTCAAAAAAGAACTTCATTTGCGTGTAAAGAATGATATGACCATACTTGGATTACTACAAAAATTTAACTTGGTGCCAGCACAATTCCATTAACTTGATTCTTTTGGTTTTGTTCAGAAAATTACTATTTATACCACCTTCATTGGTACAGCGAAATTAAACATATTTCCATCTTTATTTAAACTGTTTTTGGTATGGCAGAAAAACTTAAATAATGAGTATATATTTGAAGTATATAATTCAAACAGTGAATATGTATTTGTGAAAACAGGCTTTGCTCAAAAATATAAAATTGCAGCAGCAAGAATATAGCTATGCTCAAATATTAAAAGCATAAAGAACAATAAAAGATTCAGATAACTACACCATTACAATGGTTTTAAAATATGTCTTTGCTAAGAAAAATATTCACTGGCTTCATGGACTCTAAAGGGAGTGTCAAAACATATGACTATTATTTTTAAAACATGGCTTTAAGGTAACAGCTTTCTATATGATATCTATTTGTTCAAAGAGTAATGAGGAATAGGTGATAAAGTAGAACATGATTGTGTGCGAAAGAGAAGAAGAAAGTGATTGTAGTGGTTTGCTGTAGTAGTTTGATGTCAATGTGGAAGAAATAATGTTTTTATATGTAGAGTCTAAGGAAAGCATAGACCAAGAATCTGAAAGTGGTATTGGGGTGTAAGGATTAGTAACAAAAAGAATTGCATATTTAAAGACCTGGTGGCAATAAAGTTCGTGGCACATTAAAAAATCTGAAAGAAATACAATATGGCTGGAACTTATGTTTGATTTAACAAAGCATTCAAAACATTTCTATAGTGGCTATAAAGTAGGTAATTACAATGTTTCTAAAGTAATGATTTATGAATATACATGTAATTTATAACTACATGCAAGGGATGACAGAGAACTATGGTGAGTGTTTAAATTTTAAAAAGCTTCTTGGAGTAAAATACACATTGTCAAGAACAATGGGATATGTGTGTTTAAAGCAAAAAGGAGTATTTTGACTATATTTATGGGAAGTAGTACTAAAGTATTTTTTTCTGTAATAACTTTTTCTTTAAATATCCACTGTAGTTTCTCATCACCCTCATACATGTTGAATAATGATTAACTTAAATTGCCTATCAGTTTAAAAATTTAATGGCAAGCTAATTGTATCTCAACATTATTCTAATTGGAGTTCAAGGCCAGCCTGAGCTACATAGCAAGACCCCGTCTCAAAAAGCAAGAAAACAAACAAACAAAAACAGATGACAGGGCTGGGGATTTAGCTCAGTGGTTAAAGTGCTTGCTTTGCAAGCACAAAGACCCGACTTCGATCCCCAGCACCAAAAAAAAAAAACAAAAAAAAACAAAAAACCAGATGACGAAGAAGACTTATATCCTGTAATAGTAGAATGAATGATTAGTAGCATCTTTATAAAACTCTGCAATACGGGAAAATGAATTAATTGTAGCCAAAATTATCAACACAGATGGGTTGCAGGTCCAATTTTGGGAAAAAAAAAGTAGAAGAAAATGCAAGCAATTTGATTCCTTTGTGTATAAAATTAAAAAGCAAGCTGAGCTACTCAATAAATTGAGAATACATCCATGTATAATAAAACTACTATGAAAATAAGGTATTGATCATCTCAATATTCTTTTTCCTTATTATGCTATTCCTCATTCTTTTGCTGGTATTATCTGTTTTGATTTTTTGTCTCTCCTCTTCTTTATCTCATCTAATACTCACTTGCTCAGATCATATCCATTTTCTAACAGATAAATTAAAATGTTCTTTCTTCCATGAGTATCTCTGTTTTCTGTAATATGACTTAATTATTTATCGCATTATATCATGTACAAAATTGTTTATCTACCTGTTTGTACTTACATTTATATTGCAACTATCTCAATAATGGAGATCATAGGCTTTCATTTTTCCAATCTCATAGCCTTTAGTGAAGTGTCTAGCATATACAAGTGCTCACACTTTTTTTTACAGAGCAGTGTTTCCACTAAAAGTCAGTTTGTCAAAAAACCTTTAGCAAGCCTTACAATAAAGTTATAGCATGGAAGAAAACAGTGTTGTGTATTCTCAAATTCCGAGCAAAATATAAAGTAAGGGTTTTTTTAAATTCTTTTTTTTTGGGGGGGGGTGTCTGGGGATCAAACTCAGGGCCTTGCGCTGCCAGGCAAGCACTCTAACCGCTGAGCTAAATCCCCAGCCTAGTAAGGGATTATATTAAAGGCAAAGGTATGAAAATAAAATGGTGACAAGGAAATTTAGAAAAAGGCTTCACTATGTGTACATGAGTGTGTACACACAGGTAAGTGTACAGGTGCTGATACTGGACTTCTTGTTAGTAAAAAAATATATATAACGTCAGCATAAAATCATGTAACAGCAGGAACATTTTCAAACCTCTATTTTTAAATAATTATTACCACATAATGAATATGGTTCTTTAAACTTTTACTTTCAAGATCCTTGAAAAAGTTTACTTTGAAGAAATCAGGACTTTATTTATTTTGAGAGCCTTTTTTCAACAGTTACAAACCGAAAAAGGCAGCTAAGAGCTTGTTGTAGTAGAAGTGCCAATTCTATTTTAAATTTTTGCTCTTGCTTCTATTAGTAATCTTCATTCTCAACGTTTATAAAACTCTCTTTAAGCTACATGTCCATCTCATTATTTTGATTAAAACTAGACAGTATAGATCTGTGAATGCACTAAATTGACCATTGCCAATTCCACGGTGTGCTAAAACCAAATAAATTTGGCGAGTCAAGTGGTCCCCTTTCTCTTCTCACAGAGCACTTTAGCTGCTGAGATTGCTCATGACCATCAAACGGATGGTGAGCAGTGTGCATGTGTGACTCATCAGGAAAGCTTAGTTTCTGTTTTGTTTTTTTCAGTTAAAATATACAAAAAATTTTCATGCAACACATAGATTATTTTGTGGCATTGTGTACCCCACTCTTCAGAGCCTGAGAATTAATTCATTTTAAATATATTTAATATTTCTTCTTCGCTACAACTGGTGGAGTGGATGGAAGTTACGATATCATAAAAATGAAAGCAGTAGGTCACAGAACTGTGAATTTTATGTTTATGGGCTTTTGATTATTAAATTAGAAAGATCAGAAAGCTACATTGTGTCAAATTAAACATGAGTTTATATCAGGCCTTCTGTTTGTTTCTGGAATGAGTCTGCAGAACTAGTTGATTTCTAAGATCTCTTGCAACTTTAATATTATATAAGGCATATATATGTGGAAATTTTAGGGAATAAATCAGTTTTTCACTTGAAACAAATAGCAGTAAGAAATCTTTTAGAGTTTTCAGAGTACTACTTTTTCACATAGTGAGCATTTTCCATAGATTATTTTGTGATAATCCGATAGGTGCTTCACATGCATTATTTCCAATCTTTATAAAAAGCTTCAAGGATGAATTATAATCTCTATTTACAATAAGTTAGCTGACTTTCAATTTAGTTGATAAATTACAGAGCCGGATTTGAATGCAGGTGTGTCCATATTTTCTCCACAACAGTGAGATTATTTTAAATGGACCTTTGAAATAAATTATGAAGACCATATTATATTACTTTAACTTGGGTTCAGAGAAATAATTAGAGCGAAGAATGTTTGTGATATCTATTATTGTACATTATACTGTTATATTATTGGAAAAAAAATGGAAGACAGTCCCTTTCCTCAACCGTCTAGGCTGACCTGCATAGCAAGTAACATGTAAAATATTTTCCACAGGTATTTACTTTTTATGTTCCTGACTGAAAACTATTATGTATGTGTACACCATCATGTGTATTTATTCTTGAATCTGCAATTCTACCTAGGTGGCAATAAATCTGTTGTGTATTTCATGCTCAATTAAAAAGAAATCCTACAAGATTTCCATGTATTATGGAAAGATCGCCATCTGTCCCCTATTTAATTAGGTCCATCCTGATTATGTTAAACGTGTTCTGGCTCCCGTTAAAATTCTCTAAATATACACGAAGGAGAAATTGTTAAAACTGAGTCATCAGCAAGAAACAGGAGAGATTTAAACAAAGAAAGAGACTACAAGAAAAGCTTAACAAAGAGAGATATCTCAAACCTGAACATTTAGGTTGAATTAAATGATCAACCTTCCCCTTCACCTCTTATGACTAATCCACACAAAAGTGAAAACACAACTTGAAACCAATCATTTTGGAAGCTCTAGGAGTTTGGTTAATTTTTTCTTCCTGTTACTTTTTGTTTTGGAACACCTTTAGGCTTTTGGGATCTGCCTGGAGCCAGGAGAGCAAATGCCAAAACACTACAGGGAAGGCTTGTTTCTGGGGTGATTTAGACCTGCTTTGAGGAAGCAAAATGTTGTTACAAATATTGTGTTAAAAATCATTGCTTGTGAAGGGGTTGAAAAGATGAAAGAAGTTCAGAAAATAAAAGAAAATTTAGGAAATAGTGTCGAAATAAGGAACAGTGTCCTGGGGTAATGGATGGAGTATTAAACTCTGAGTCTGAGGTCTGGGTTCTCTCCTTTGCGTTACCATTAATTCTGTGGTTTTCAAATATTCTCCCTGAATAAGCCTACCTTAAAAATAGCTAACAAAATTATCTGACCATGCCCAATCACTAGAGAAATAAAACATACACAGAAAGTGCAAGGTTTCTTTCTGTCCCTGTCCCTCCCTCTCTTCTTTCCTCCCTCCCTCCCTCCCTCCCTCCCTCCCTCCCTTCCTTCCTTCCTTCCTTCCTTCCTTCCTTCCTTCCTTCCTTCCTTCCTTCCTTCCTTCCTTCCTTCCTCAAATCTTGTGAGTTGCTACCCACCAGGAGCTAGTCTAAATTCTCACCATACAGCAGTGAACAGATGTATCTGCTTTATGAATCTTAATTTCCTGGAGCAAATAAGCAAATAAACATGCATTATATCAGACTATGGTAGCAACAAGAAGAAAAATGAATCTGTGTAAGAAATTTTTTCTATAGAAAGTTCAGGATTGACCCTTCCTTAAAGTCACATTTAAGCAGAAGTCTGAGAAGTGAGTGAGTGATACAGATATCCTGGAAATGAGCACCTAAAAGTACAGTCAGCGTGTATGAAAGTCCTGAAGTGCTCTTCTGCTCCTGGTTTGAGAAACAATGAAGATAGTGTGGCAGGGTAAGGGGTGAGCACGGGGGCGATTAATGAAAGACCTATATGGAATTCTGCAAAAACACACACACTTCCGGAGTCTAGTGTATGTGGTAGTATGTAAAAGAAATAGTACACAGCACACTCACTGAAATAGTTGCTATTCTGCCATCACTTATGAAGGATTACAAATGAAAGGACTCTGCTCCCTGAGTTTACGGTTGAAGTTTATACATCATCAAATTTGTCAAGGCAATTGGGAGTTGTATAATTTTTTTTAAAAGGGCATACAAGAAGAGGTACAAAGCTTTTTTTTAAAATAGAGACAATTGGAAAAAATTAATTCTCCTTTAATTAAACAATGCATTTCAAACAATTCAATTAAAACTCCAAAACTCTGCTTCCTATGCTTCCTTTCCCTCTTGCTGTCTTCCCATCTTTCTGCTACCCTTGCTTCTGTTTAATCCTGGTACAGTAATGCAACGTTATTGGTAATTTAAATTCATCAGCTGTCTCCTAAGAGAGCTAGCTGCGATACTGTGACGAGCCTCATATTGAAGCCAATGAGTGTTGCCCGTGTGGAGCAGAAAAACCACCCAGATGAACAAAACTATTTTTTTAGTGGAACAAGATAAGCTTTTCTGAAAAGTCACAGGGAATAGAAGAGGCCTGGGGAGCATTTGGAGTACTTTTGGGTGATGAGGAGTTAAAGTTAATGTCCTCTTTTTCTCTTTGCTGGTATACCAGTAGTACATGTGACATTCCATACTCAACAGATTTCCCCAGTACTTAGTGTTATCAGATTTTCTAATTTTTCCTAATTTAGCAGAGACTAAATGTTTTCTTATTCTCTTTTCTGGGAAATTGTGGGAGTTTGGGGGATATTCTGCATATTAATCTTTCTTAATGTGTACAGCAAACTTCAATTCCCAGTCTGAACTTTAAATGAATCTTAACACTATAAAGTTTTTTCTTTGTTAAAATTGTGTTAAAAGTGACCTGAAACCATATGGGATTTTAAACCTTTAGTCATAAAATTTGTGTGCAACAGTAAGAATATATGAAAAGTCCTAATTGAAGAGACTAAAGTATCAAAAAAAAATAGACCATCAAAACACTAGACCCATATACATATTGAAATCTGGTTTATGAGCAAAGTGACTATATTATGTCCTTGCTTGCCTGGGACAGTCCTGCTTATGCTTGCTCTACAACCACACTTATTAACAATATCTTCATTCATTATAGAAATCTTTTTGAGCAGGGAGCATAGCAATACTTGACTTCAAGCTATACTATAAGGCCATAGTGATAAAAATGGTATTTTACTGGGACAAAAACAGACACATGGATTAATGGAACAGAATTGAAGATACAGAAACCTTCCTATACATATTTAGCTATTTGCTCTTTGACAGAGGGGCCAAAAGGATATGTTGGAAGAAAGATAACCTATTCAACAAATGGCGTTGTGAAAGCTAGTTATCTGTTTGCAGAAGAATGAAACTGGACACTTATCTCTCAATATATACTAAATTAAAATCAAAATGGATCAAAGACCTAAACAGTAAACAAGAAAAATCATACCTTCTGGAAAATAAAATAGGTAAAACACTTGAAGACACAGCTGTAGGAAAGGTTTTTCTAAACAGAACCTCAATCACATAAGAAATACAAGCAAGAATCAATAAATGGGATTGCAGCAGACTAAAAAGCTTCTGTACAGCAAAAAAATCAATCAGTCGAGTGAAAAGACCACCTACAGAATGGGAAAAAATTTTTGCCAGCTACTCCTCAGACAGAAGGCTAATATCTAGAACATACAAATAACAACAACAACAAAATTAAACCACTTAAAATTAAAGACTCAGTCAAGAAATGGGCAAGAGAATTGAATAGACACTTTACAAAGGAAGAACTACAAAAATAGGTACGTGAAAAAATGTTCAACATCTCTGGCCATTAGAGAAATGCAAATAAAAAATGCTTAGATTCTATCTTACTCTGGAAAGAATGGCAATCTTTAAGAAATCAAACACTAACAAATGCTGGTGTGGCTGTGGCAAAAAAGGAAACTTCCTGCATTGTTGGTGGGAATGCACAGTAGAACTGAAATTAGGAATTCCATAGGACCCAGCTATTCCCCTGCTAGATATCTTCCCCAAAGAGCTTAAATCATCACGCTATGGAATCAATTCATACCAATGTTTATAGCAGCACAATTCATAATAGCTAAATCTTGGAAGCAGCCTGTATACCCATCAACAGATGACTGGATGGATAAAGAAAATGTGATATCTATATGTAATGGAATATTACTGAGCTATAAAGAATGACAAATTTGGACATTTGTAGGAAAATGGATGGACCTGGAAAATATAATGTTGAGTGAAGTAAACTAGACATGTAAGTTTAAATACCATATGATATCTCATTTGGGTGAGGCAAAGTACAAACAAAGAAAATGATAAAGGATGGGCAGTAAGGGACAAGGAAATGGATCTCTTGCAATAGTGAAGTTAATCAAGGAAACCATGAGTGATGAGGATGAGGAGGGGAAGGAGAAATGAGAGGAATAAAGATGCTCCATGTACAGGTACCTAATAACCCCAATTAATGTAAACACTATACACTATAACATGAGCTAAGACAAATAATATGAACACGTATGAAAAAGGGGTTAAGGCAACTCAAGGGGGGGTGGGGAGGGGAGAAAAGGGGAAGGGATTAAAAAAAGAAACAAGCTGTAATATGTATATACGTATCCACCCCCAAGATGATTGTAAACTGCAAGAATTATAAACATGTACTAATAAAAAAAACCTTTTTGGCTCATATGTAAAATGCATATGGTCATTTCATGCATGACAAAATCTAATTTAGAGGGGTGGGAGATTTAGCTCAGTGGTAGAGCGCTTCCCTAGGAAGTGCAAGGCACTGAGTTCGATCCCCAGCATCCTCAAAAAAAAAGATCTAATTTAGAAATTCTGAGTAGAGATATCATTGGTTTTCCAAACTGAAAAATCATAAAAATTTATCCATAGTCTACACTATAAAAAAAATTCCACATGAATTGAAAATTTATATATAAAAATAAATATTGAAAGCCTTCAGATATAATTACACAGAAAAGCATTATGACATGTGACCATTAAAATAGGGAAGAATTTCTTTAAAATGACATCAAAATATAAATCATGTCAAAGTTTTTTTTTTTCTCTTTTACAGGCACTTTGGAAAGAAACTTGATAATATACAGAAGAGCTGAAAGGTGTTCAAACCTTAAAGTCTATCTTTAGTTACACATTGAGGAGTCTTTTTGTCCTGGTACACAAAGGGGACTTGTATAAGATATTTATTGCCTTGGTGTTTATAAAATCTAGGAACTTATATATGCATTGGTTTTGGGGAGGAGAAATAAATTGTGTTTTCGTAAAATGGAATGCGATGCATCGCTTAAAATAAATGGACCAGATAAAAATTTGACAGAACCATAGGCAGATCTTGGCTTTTTTCTCCTCTAAATTTTGGCTGGGTTACCTGTTTCATGTGTTCTGCATACCAAGAATGCTGATGGCAAGTGTGCATTTCATCAAAGCCTATTTTTGTGAAAGTAGAAAAAAGAGGATACTAGATACTTTGTATTTTCAGATTTGCTAGCAATTTCAGAGTCTAAAAATAATTACTGTCTATATATAGTATATTGTACTTTAGCCACAAAGTGATACGTTGGATACACTGAAGAGTGTGATCTTAGAAAAAAAAATCCAAAGAAAGTTTTAGAATTTAAACACTTTCCAAACTATTACTTTATCCTATGTTAAATTTATATATCTTAATATAAAAATATACTAGTATTGAACAGCTTTTAGAACCCCCACAAAGGAAATATAATGCATATAAAGTATACTAAATATGTTTAGTTTTCGTGGGTCAAAGTATTGTTTAAACCTTATGACTGCCTCTAACTCTCGTATTAATCTGAGTTTACTTCTAATTCAAAAGGTTTTTTAATCCTTCTGCTTCAATTTGATTATTGAAATATTTTCTCTCGTCCTTTAAGCTTGAAGAGCGTTTCAGTGTTTGTCTTTGGTTTCACTGCTGATTACCATTTTACCCTGGTGTGAAACCAAATATAGACATGTGAAGGGGCTATTTGTCTCAATACAAAGCATTGCCCCCTAGATAGGTGGTGTGGTGCTGATTGTGCGGCATCCACCGGGATCTAAGACTCAGGGTTCTGTGCCATGAAAAGTATCCGCAATGCTGGGGCATGGCTCATTACCAGAAAAGCTCTTTGGCTAATTTTAATTTTGCTTCAGCACCTTTATCCCTCAGAGCTCTCATCGCTCTTCTTTTGGCCTGTTTGCCTGCTCTACAGGTGGCAAAGTATTTAATGTGAAAGTTCTGGGGACAAAGATGATGGTCATGAAGTCTTAGACTAGTCAAGGACCTAGTTCCCTCTACTTCATATTTTAATTAGAAGTTGGAGTATACTATTGATGATATGAGTTATGCTATTTGGGAACTAGTAGAATATAATCTCTTTTAAAAATACCTACTGAGGACTAGGGATGTAGCTCAGTGGTAGAGTGATTGCCTACCACACTCAAGGCCCTGGGTTTTGACCCAGTTCTGAAGAGAAAGCCTCTCCTAGAAGTCAATATGCTACGTGTTTTATTCTGGATATTTTCAGAGGCACCCAGGGTGTGTTCACTAAAACATAAATTGGCAAATACTAACATGCTCAGTAACAATGTAGGGTGCCATTTGAATGGTGAGAAAGGCTGTACCTCATTTCTTTGACTGGCTTTAGCTGTGTGGTAATTGTTAAGGCAACATCTGGTTACTGTCACATACTTTAGTATCCAATCTCATTGCATGACATTTTGTTCTGTGACATTTAGTTTCCACTTTGGACTTGGAATTGGAAACCTAATATTAAGTTCCATTTCCAACGTAATAATGGGGAATTGTCCTGGATAATGGCGTTTGAGATTCCCAGTAATGAAATTTCAACACAGCACATTGCAAACAAAATAATAGCAAATTGTTATCAGTGATTCTTTACAAAAACGTAAATGAAAAGACAAGTCTCAGGCTGCTGTGGAATTTACTCTTTGCTTTTCACACTTGAGGTAAATTCAAATAAACTTTTTTATCACGAAGTTCATGTAAGGATATGACAAAAAATGTTCCTTTCGGAAAGGCTGAGTATACCTTTCTAAACTTCTGGTTTTCTGCAATAAAACCGTGTTTATCAGAGGTTCTTCCTGAGAGTGCTTCAATAAAATAGAAAAGGAAAGAACTTGGAGTATCATCTCCTTGCCTCCGCCTGATCTTGGCACACAGCTTGGTTCCCACATTCCTCCATCTTGTATCCTGGAATTGGATTTGTAAACCGTTCTTGCTGGGTTGTGCTGTTGCCTTTGTCCAAACTAGTCCTAAACATCGTTGCTTCCCTCATCGATTTGCTCCAAGAAAGTGTTATATTTCTCCAACAAACTTCTTAAACTCACATGCTACGTAAGTTAAAACTGAGCTCGTCATGCAGAAGAAAGGCTTTTTTCAGTCTTTGTGATAGTTTGAGTGTGTTCCCTAGAGTTTATGTGCTGTAATTAATCCCCAGTGCAAGGGCGTTGGGAAGTGGGCCTAATGGCAGGTATTTAATGGATCACTGCCAATTATAAATGGTCTTGAGGCTATGAGTTAAATGTCTTGCTCCCTTTTGTTCTTCCTTCTGTTTTCCATCATGGGATGACACAGAAAGAAGGCTCTCACCCAGTGAAATCCTTGACCTTGAACTTCCTAGGTTCCAGAACTGTAATTTCTTTACCCATTCATCTCTTGATGGGCATGGAGTCCATTTCCAAGATTGGCTATTATAAATTGTGCTCCTATAAGCACGGGTATGCATTATCAATATAAAACGATAACTTTAACAGTGGAGTACTACTCTGCCATAAAGAATGATAAATTTGAGGCATTTATAAGTAAATGGATGCACCTTGAGATCACGATGCTGAGTGAAATAAATCAGACACACAATCTTAAGTACTGCATGGTTTCTCTTATAAAAATTGCTTAAGAGACATCTAACTTCTAAAGTGAAGTCTATTAATATACAGTTGTCTTATGTTCTTTTCTGAAGTGAAAAATATACATTTAAATGTGTAAATTTTGATACATTAACTGATTCAATTATTTTATGGTCAAGTCTTTTTTATCATGTAATTTCAAACATTTTTGTGTAAAATAGTCATTATGCAATATGTTAATTGAAAAAATTATTATAAACTATTAGGAATTGGTAGAAGTTACCACAAATAAATTTATCATGTATGTACTGGTTTGATTATGGACCATTTTTTGTTCCTCTACAAACGGGAAAGTTCAATATTTTTTAAAAATCATACCTCGAATTGGATGTATATTTCATAGTACATTTTTTGGCTTACATCAAATTCATCAAATTTGCAAATTGAGATGCAGATCAAATGAAGTTGTTTGAATTTATATTTTTAGGGACCATTGGGGAAACTACACAATAAATTTATGGAGAGAGGAAAATGTGGCATGATCATGCGGATACTACAAAAAATTATAAATTGAATAAGTGAAAATTGAGCAAAATTTTATATGCAGTTTTGCGATGGCATAATTCAGAAGCTTGTAAAATTTACTTTGTTGGTTTAAAGGCTCGTGTCCAAACAATTCTGATGTATTGACTGAAAACCATGATTCCAGATATGTCAATCAGTTTCCCAACTATAAGTTCCATAGTCTTGAGTTATAGGCCCTGTATCAGTTTCTTTTCATTTCTATAACAAAGTACCACGAACTGGCTAGGTTGAATAAGAGAAACCTATTTCATAGTACTAGAGGCTAGAAGCCTGATGTATCGGCAGAGCTGATTTCTTCTGATGTCTGTGAGGAAGAATATTCTTGCTGTCTCTTGGCTTGGGGACATGTCATCCCAGTCTCTGCCTTCCTGTTCACATGGTGTTCTTTCTATAGACAATGTTTGTATGTTCCAAAATTCGTAAGTTGAAATGTTCTTCCTAATGTCATATTTAGGTGGGGGACCTATGAGAGGTAATCACGTCAGAAGGTGAACCAGGAAGCAGGCCCTCAATAGAATTTGACAATGCTGACGCCCTGGTGTCAGACTTTCAGCTTCGAGAACTACAAAAAATAGATTTCTGCCGTTTTTAAAAGCTACCCAATTTATGGCATTTTGTTATAGCAGTCTCGGTGGACTAAGACAGGTTTCCTTGTGTGCACGTCTGTCTGAATTTCCTTCTTTATAAGAACACCATATATTTTGAACTAGAGGTCCACACTACTCTAGTCTGACCTCATCTTAACTCATTACACCCACAATGACCCTATTTCTAACGCCACATTTGAAAATATTTGGAGATAATTCTTCAATTCATAATAGTCCCCAAGCTTAAATTTTGTGTGTATTTTTTAAGTCAATAGTAGGTTTAAGTAACTTAAGTGATTAGAACATTAATTTTATCATTATTGAATATTTATATGTGTGGAGAGAAATTTTTTTATAACTAGAAAGGAATATGTAAAAATAATAGAGGTTCTCAATAATGAATTGCCTCCAACTGTCTTTAATAAATTACTATGGAATGTCTACACATTTCAACAGATGAAGTAGATGACTGGTTTTAGAAAGTCTATCTTTTGCTTGCAAGTCTAGTAAAGCAATCAGCCATGTAACTATTTAGTATCAACTCAAATTAAAAATGAGGAGGCATAGAAAGATTAACTATTGTGGTAAAAACATGCTGATGCAGTTAGTTCATAGGACATCTTGAAGAATGAAAGGTGCAACTTTTCTAAGGTAAAATAAGCATGCGTTATTGCTGAAATTGCCTTAAAAATCCTACTTGGTTTCATTTGTTTCCTGCGTGAGAGTAAAATCAAGTTGTAAGATGCATTTTATATACAGTATTCCATTTATCAGGAAAAAAAATAAAATTCCGTTTGTATAGTTGCTTGTATGTAATACCATCTTTCAGCATGTCTCAGCTGGAAAATTCCCTACCTACAGATATTTTTATTATGCAATTTTCATAGATTTTGGCTTAAATAACTCTGAGGTCTTGACATGTTGATTTATGTCATTGAAAAAAAGGCTATCAGGCAGTCTAGTATTTACATACCAGATATTAAAATATTTTTAGTATTGAATCAAATTGGTAGGTGACCCCTGACCCTAATGCTTACCGTGACCATAAAAAGCAGACTTTTCAAAATGTATAATACCTCATGAAACACTGGTTTTAATTTACTTTTCCTTGAAAGACATCTCTGAGAATATTTGCATTGTCAGCAGCTTAAATTGACCACAGAAATGATAACTAAATAATTTAGAAAATTGTAAGATGATTTAGGCATTTAGGATGTGTATAAGGTAATTAAAACCAAACATTAGGAGGGCCAAGGCCACACTGCAGCTTGTTACTCTACAGCTGGGGTCACTGCCTGAGCTGTACGAAGGCGCATGTTCAATTTACAGTCGTAATGAGGAACGTGGGATGTTTTGAGTCTTCATTTTCTGTGCTCATCTCTAGAGGATGCAATTGACTACATTTAAAGATGAGCAGAGGCTCTGTTGTGGACGATAATAAAAATGTGTAAAATAATACATGCCACATGTATACATGGTTGGCACATGGCTTTTCTCTGCATATGAAAATGTCGCCCTTAGCTGCCATCACAGAGCAGACTCATGGAAATGCTCACCGTTATCCACGTTAGGAACAAGACCATTGATCTCATTAGTTTGATCATGATTATTCCATTCTAAATGTCACTGTTTATAAATGTGTTCTCAGTAGACTATTTGCTTACAAGGGCATTTCGTGTTTTATTTTTTTCCTAATTTGCAAAATGAAAGAGAAATATAGATTATGAAGCTTGCCTTTGTCTCATATCATAAAGACATAAAGCCAGTTTTTTTCTTTTTAAATTTACTGTTAAAAAATGAATGACATAAGGGTTTCAGTTTTTTCTGTAGGCTGATATACTTGAAAATGCTAGTACGTAATCTTGGGATAAAGTTGAAGAAATACTTAGAACATCATGTTCAATGCAGGTTATTATTTGGTAAAGATGGCCAGCCGTTATTTCAGAACTTGCCGTGTATCCAAACTATCATTCTGTCAGTTTCGGAGTGTGACAGTGAGCCTGGCTATATTTATGATCTTACTTTGGCTTTAAACAAAATAAAACAAATACAGTATTTTCATTTTTTTAAAATACATGAAAGAAAGAGGTCTTGAAATCTCTCTGGTTTGGACAAAGTGATGAAGAATAATTGGAATTGGTAAAAAACAAGACTAAAATATAGTAGTCTCTCTGAAATATATACAGCTAATGTTCATTCCATTTTTGTACCTGCCTATCATTTTTTTTCCTTTGATGCACAGTTCTTAACTAGTTCCAATTCTACTGGTGTCAAAATCTACCCCTTGACTCTTTGTGGCTATGTGGGTGAAAATTGACCCCTCACATGCCAAAATCCCCTGTCATGATGGTGGACCTGGAGGTTGATATGCTATCCAAACCTGATCAGTAAGAGCCACACCTAATATTCTTTCATTTTCAAATCTTGAGAAAAAAGGGTTCGGGGTTTTGGAGTTGGAAAGACGTAAATCAGAAGCAAGTGGCGGGCAATCACATAAAGTCAATTTGAGACAAGAGGATAGCAGGATCTGAGAAGAAACAGTTTTCAGTTTCTTCATTTTCCAGTTCCAGTGGAGTGCAGAGCTGCCCTTTCCCCCGCCCCCAGCATTCTTCCACGATAATGTCTCTTTTCTTTTTTCAGCATAGTTTAAATTGAAAAAGTCCTGTCTAGTGAAATAGACAACAAAATTTTTATTTAATATGGTTATTTGTTTGCATGTACATGTGCTATATTAATGTCCTAGATACCTTCTCTTCAGTATTTCAAACTTCCTACATACTTTCTTATTCAGTCAAGTTCGGATTGGCTGAAGACTCACTGATAAGAAAACTGCTAATGTTACTTTACTGAATAGTCATAAATCTTGAATTAAGAGCATTCAATTTATTAGAACTGTGCAGCATTAAGACCGGTCCATTTAAATTGTGTTCATAAACTTGTTTGAAGCTCTGGAACCAACTTGCATTACTATGTATTTTTTTCTCTACTTTTCAAATCAAATTCATTGGCTTATTCCATCTCCTTGAAATCAAATTTTGCAGCCTCCTGGCTTCTCTCCAAAAGTCTTTCATTGTTTCACAAGCCATCCTTGTTTTCAATTCATTCTTCTTTATCCACTGTGTAAACTAGGTGGACCTGAATACTTAGGAAAATCGAAAGCATTTGGTTGTTATTAGAGTAAGGATAGCCGACTCACACATGTAAAACATTAAAGAAACCTTACAAATGTTCGAGTAATTTTTTTTTTTTCTGTTGTTGTTTGGGGCTTTGGGGCATTTAACCACATCCTGCCATGCACACAGCCCTCCAGCATCTCTCTTTATTACCAGGTAGAGTTTTAGGCTAATAAAACAAACAAGGACAGTATTTTTACTTTCTTTACCCAGAATTTTTATTGTTTTTATTTCAATGTAACATACTATACACTGTTCAGCCTTTTGGGAGGTAGGAGGAGGGAGTGATTCTGCACCTTTAGGAGGAGTCTCCTCAGAACCAGCACTCGGGGATATGGAGTTGTGTGTGGCTGATGCAGCTTAACGTTGTGGGCCAGAGCCTGTACTTCCCACAGAGGCAGAGCCTCCCAAATCTCTATTTTTTAAATCTACAACACTCAGAAACTGAACTTCTTTTCCTTCAGTAGTAGCAAAAGGGACCAGAATTCTATATCAATATTGAGTCAAAATGCCTTTTTTAAATACAGAAGAATCTCATTACTCTTTACGAACCGTTTCTTGTCTTTATTGCTATTGGAATGTGGATGGAGGAGGGATAGAGAGGAGAGGACGAGATGCTTTCTATTTTTGGATTCTGCAAGCTCTGATACATTTTGCTAGAAGCTGTTTTAGTGTCTTGAGTACCATAATGATGACTGTTTACACACAGTCTCTTTGGTAATCTAAGTGGCTACGTGAAATAAGAATCCAGTTTGTGCCCTAGTTGCTGTTACTGTGGTCATCTAATACCATATTTGTCTCACCAAACATTTAATTTTGGTTGTGGGTGGTCCATGTTCATGTGTCAGGTATAATTATTATATTAAAATAAAAGAAAAAAGATATCTAGTTTTCAAAGGAAAGCATTACATTAGCTCTCAGATTCAGTTACCAATTAAATTTTAAGGTACAGATTCCAACCACAGAAAATTAAACATTTTTAGAAACTTATTTGTCAAAAAGCAAGTTGAAAGCAAAGTATCATGAAATACAAATTTAGCCATAAGCCAAACAATTGGGCCTCACATGTATTTCTTTTCAAATGTCGATTTTTTAAAGGAATCATGAAATACGACCTTTTATGGGATTATCTTATGGCAAAATGTCTTAATAAAACTAATTTTTAAATAACAGATCCACTGGAAATGCTGTTTAAGCATCAACACGAATAAGTTATAAGAGAATCAAAAAACATCAGCCTTTCTAGAGTTTAAGCTTCAGTAAAATGTCACAATTGCCAAGTCTTTTCCTTATACCAAAATACTGCATCCAAACAATAAAAATAAACAGACTTTTTCAAAACAAGAAATATGAAGATAAAATGCAGTATCAATATAGTCTTATTACTTAAAGTATTTAGAAAAAATAATATTTTTCTACATTTTAAAAATCACTACAGACACTGCAAATAAGGCTTATGTATGTATTTAGTGGATTACAACGTGTCGATGACTGGTAAACTTATGTTCTTAATGTACTGTTTTCTATACCTGCTCTAATAAAATGAATTTTGAGATGGTTACATTATGGAACATTCTAAAGCTCTTTAAATTTACAGAAAATAAGGTTTATTTGGTTTTGTAAAGACTAGATCATACAGTTTGAACAGGTCCCAGTATATGGTTACACATATACCAGGATACGTTTGCTCAGCCTAAGCCCCGGGAGAGCTGCACTTCATATTGAACTCAGTGACTGTTCCTTTAGGGGGATATGCTTCATGTGGGCCTCACAAAGGGTTATTGTACCATATGCAGACAGCCTTTTCATCATTTAACCACTGTGACATAGGGCAAGAAATGATTAGTAAGTAATGAGGCTAGGCTACTAAAGTGTACTTAACAATTACTCTTCCTTCTTTTTGTATATTCTTGGAAATGAATTAATGTATTGGAAGAGAAGAATTTGGCTTTCTGGTCTATTTCATAGGAAAGGAAGCCTCAGGAGTAATATATGTTTTTAAATGATGGCAGACATCTCTCACTAAAGCCATGGCAGACCACTGCCTTATTTATTACTGATGGTTCTCATCACAGAAGTGCAAATAAGTCAGCTGATAGCAGATAGGGCACTCAGACTGCTTCCCCAATCTCATCTCCTAGTTTAGAAGTGTTTGCCAGTTTTAAAAACACTTTGTCATGAACATGTATGTGGTGTGCTCAAGAAATAGAGAATGTAAATCAGAGGGCAGCTGCTGACGATACTCTTTAAAACCCCAAAAGATATTTAACATCCTATTAAATAAATAACTTAGAAAGAAATAGAAAAGGATGAAGGCAGAATGCACAAGCATATCATACTATTTGTATTGTTAGAACAGTTTCACACTAACATGTTTATATTTTTAAATTCTATCCAATTCTTCCATGTGCCGCACCCAAAACGCCTTTGGTTGCACACACGATCTGACCCAAGTGCTTTCCAGTAAATGCTTGCGTGTCTTACTGCTCATTGAATCATTAGGCCTGAATGAGCAATGAAAGTCTTTGATATGAGTTTGTGTTCCATAAATAACTTTCCCGAAGATCATTCAACAGATTGTTCCATGTCCTTTGAGTTCTATCTCAGAGGTTCAAAAACAAAGCAAACAAACAAACAAAAAAAACTTAACCAAAAAGCCCAGCCACAACGTTGTTCTCTTGGGAATAACTTCCATCCCACTCGATCTGCCTATATCTTGGTTATAACGCATGACACAGAGCTAATGAAGAGAACACCGTATGTCAGCATGAGTACAAAAACCTCCAAAGGCTTCCTTTCTTTTAAGCAAGCAGACATCTGCAATGTGTTTTTGCCTTTGAGCTACTGTCTTCGTGAAGAACATCGCTACTCCTGGTCAAAGAGCCTTTGGATCTGCATCCAGGAACATGTTGTCGTCTATGAGTGCACCACCATTGGGAGAAAGTGAGCTGAGGTGTTTTTCCTTCGTGTTTTTTGTCCTCTCCTGGGAGCTCCTTTTCCATTCAGTGCGACATACATCTGCCTGCCATTGTGCTGCCAGTTAAAGGATGCGTAGGTATTGTATCCATTTTCCTCTATCCTTTCCTTCAGTTTACAGTCATTGTTAAATTCTTTCTGCAAAGGAAAAAAAAAGTAATCTTTTATTCTATGGTGATGATACTTGATTCCATTGGACACAAAATATCTGAAGAACTCCAATCAATGATCTTGTTTGGAATTGCCATTTTTACAAAAGCTATGCACTTAATAATGTCAACAGCAAAAGAGTAAAACATAACCTCAAAAAAGACCCTATGCTTGGAAACATATGAACCACTTTAATTAACCACCAGAGCCACATATTCAGACCTTCTTACAAGTTGGTGTGCTTTGAATATGGCATGGTTTAAGCACCTAGAATGGTTGTCCTACTACCAATATTGTAATAAAGGACAGTGTCATAATCCTTTCTTTCATAGAGATAGCAGGGGTTCCACAGGAAATACAGAATTGTAGGAAATATGGGCTTATAAAATTTGCTATTTATCTTTCTATAGATCTACAATAAATAAACACATACCGCAAAGAAGGTAAATCTTACAGGAAAACTAGTTAATAGTATTATATAACTAGAAAGGGGGAATGTCTTCCACTTTTCTTTTTTTTTTTTTTTTTTTTTTTTGGTGGTGCCGGGGATCGAACTCAGGCCCTTGTGCTTACAAGGCAAGCACTCTAATCACTGAACTAAATCCCCAGCCCGTCTTCCACTTTTCCAAACAACAAACTTCTCAACTTTACAGTATTACTTATAGTTTGCTATGAGCTGGAATTTTGATAGATTTTGTTCTGCACTCAAAGAATGCTTGAAAACTAGGATGTAGAAAATGACTTGTTTTGCGAATTGTTTTGTGAAAGAACTTATAAACATGGCAGCTAGCAATGACTCCAGTGTATAAGGCTGGAGATGCTGACTATGGGAAGGCCTACTTTATATCCTTAACTCTTTGGCTTTGTCTCAGGTGACTGAAAGGTTCTTGGAAGTTCAGTTCTGAGTCTCACTCTCATTTACTCCACAGATCCAGAAACCTACTCTGGTGTCTGAAACAGAAGAGATAGCTCAATGATCTCAAGACTCTGGCTTCAGAAGTGTACCTTGTCTCTTATATTCAAACTAATGTAGTGAGGAAGGTAGCTAAGGATTTGGGGCTCTTGCCCTTCTGGTCCACTGTCTCCATCCAAATCAAAGGTATTGTGGGCTTATTTTGGTTTAGGATTCTATTGGGTAGTTTATTTCACCTTAGAACTTTTTGAAATTCCTGATGGTATTTATTCAAACTTCTATGGACTGTTACCAGCTTAAGCTTCCATTCCTAGAGGTTTTAGTCCTACATGCTTCTCCCTTAAAAAGTAATAATTAAGGAGATGGGGATTTACCTCAAGCAGTAGAGTACTTGCCTAGCAAGCACAAGGCCCTGAGTTTGATCCCCGGTACCCTACCAAAAAGTAGTAATTAAATGTAACAACCAAATGATGACTAATTGATTGAAAGAAAGTAGAGAAGATAAATTGCTTACAGTAAAGAGTTCAATAAATAAAAACGTTCTTCATTAGAAAGAAATTTAAACCACTTGCATGGATTTTTTAAATTCATCTCACTGTCTAAAAGACATATGGTTTTCAAAGTAGAGTTTTTTTTTTAAATTGACAGATAAAAATATTTTGAAAGGGGTAGAGTTTAGAGACTCAAAGAGATTGGGAATATTTTAAGTAATTTTACACTGGGGATGACATTTTGTAGAGAAAAGTTGGAGTGGGTGCTTAATTACTTTTTCTCCCTAGAAATGAATATATAGAGCAATGTTTTTAAAGATGGAATGCATCTGAATCAGCCTCCTCATCTTACATGTTTTTAACATTCAGGCCATAATTCAAAAGTGTCACAACTTTAATCTCTGGAGGAGGGGTTTAGGAATCTGTCTTGTTCACAGAATGTAGACAAAGCATAATTACTAGTGTTTTTTAAAAAGCTAGACTACAACAACGTCCCAAAGCAGAATTTGGAAGTCAGAAAACATTTCTGGGCTTTCTCTAGTTATCTGAAATTCCTTTGTTATCTAACATGTTCTATGAAAGTCCGTTCTACTTAATTCAGTTTTTTTTTTTCTTTTTCCTTCTTTTTTTTTTTTTTTTTTTTGTGGTGCCGGGGATCGAACTCAGGCCCTTGTGCTTGCAAGGCAAGCACTCTAATCACTGAGCTAAATCCCCAGCCCCCTTAATTCAGTTTTATATTCTGTTTAAGTGCATCGGTCAAGAAGAAATTGGAATACAACAGATGCACTATTCTGAGAATGATTAAGGAAAATATAAGAAAGTTATACAATTTCAAAAAAGGAACAGATGAAAATATTCAAAAGAGAATAGGTACAGAACTGATTTAATCAATCACTCTGGGTGTTTATCTAATTGAGATTTTCCAGAAAGGTTTATGAAATCAGTGGGAATTACAGGAAAGAACTGAAGACAGGAATAACACAGAGTTGGCATCTCTGTATAGAATTATATTGGGTATGAAATCACAAATTTTGACAGCGATGTTTAGAGATAGAACTGTTAGTGCTGCTCTATTCTGAGCAGGACATTCAATATGACTACATTTTCCTCTTAATTAAACATATCATAATTTTTCATTATCCCTAGTAGCGATGAAAATCACTAAAAAGGACTCTTTGGTTACAGAATGTGTTTCTACTAAGCCAGGCTAGAAGTGAATGGAAGCATATTTTCTAATGGCTTGAGCTGATGGAGAGGCAGTCAGGTTTGTGCATCATACAATTCCTTGGTCTCAGCCGCTGAATGTGTAGTAAAGAGACAAGATTATCTTGCCTTCTTGAAGGTCACAAGATATTGAGTAAACAAAGTCAACAACAAACACATTAATGACAGAAATGTCAGAGAGGAGCCAATGTAAGTAAATGATGTAAGTCGATGTCAGGTGCTAGAGAGTGTCCTGGCAGCCAGGCATCATGATGCATCCTTCTCTGTAATCTCAACCTGCACAAAGCCGAGGCAGGAGGGTTGGAAGTGTAACACCAACCTGGGCTACGCAGCAAGACTCTGTCTCAAAACAAAATGCTGGCATCAAGTTTAAATAGAGACACAGAAAGAAGTTAATTTTACGGACCTTACAGTCCAAGAAGAGTAGAAGACAATCGCAATAAGTGAGCTATGTTGGAGTAAAAGAAAAGGTGGAGAAATGGAAGGAAAAGCATTAAATATTTTTATGGGACATTTCATTTGAGTTTTATGAGCCACTATTTCTCGTTGATGTTACATTTTTAAATAAGAATAATTTATTGTTAAAATTAGTTTAATATAGTATTCCAATTAAAATTATTTACATTTTCCTTCCTAATTTAAATTACTATTAGCTGGCCTTACCTTAAGCAAGCATTGGTTTTTGACTAACTGTATGTCTCAATATCTCTTCAAAGCATATCTCTGGTTGTCTTATTAATTCTGATAATAGTAGGCCAAGGAGAGAGCTGGACATCTTTAATGGAATTTTATTCTTTTGAGATGAGATTTCATTATGTTCCCCAGGCTGGCCTTGAATTCCTGGGCTTTGGTGAACCTCTGGCCTCCAGTTCCTGAGGAGCTGGGGATACAGGTGCATGCCCCTGTGCCTGGATGTAGACATGTGTAATAAAAAGAAAACAAAAATGTGCCTCAAAAGTGATTATGATGTAAACCTTTAAATGGAACCAGTTTTTAAAACGCTTCATTGCAGTGCAAAAAAAAAAAAAAAAAACCTAAGAAGATTATTTACAGAAGTAATGACAGAAAATTTCCCAAGCATGAGAAGAAAACTTGACATACAGATAAGCGAGGCATAGAGAACCCCAATTGCCCATGACCAAAATAAATCTACACCAAGACATATAACAATCAAGATTCCAGAAATTCAACAAAAGAACAGAATACTGAAAATTGTTAGAGAAAAAAACCAAATCACCTACAAAGGAAAACCGATCAGACTCACAGCAGACTTCTCAACACAAACCCTTAAATCAAGGAGAACATGGAGCAAAATATTTCAAACCTTAAAAGAAAACAATCTCCAACCCAGATTAATGTACCTGGCCAAACTATCTTTCAAATTCAACCATGAAATAAGATACTTCCACGACAAAGAACAACTGAAGAAATTCATGACCTCCAAACCACCTCTACAAAATATTCCGAAGGATATCCTAGAAAAGGAAAAAGGAAACTATAATTACATGGACACTAATAAAAAGAACCCACCAGGTAAGGCAAGCAGTTAAACTCAGGTTAAACACAGAACCAGCAACAGAAAAGATCAATGACAAAGATAAGTCAATACATAACAGCTGTAACCATCAACGTAAAAGGTCTCAACTCATCAATCAAAAGAAATAGACTAGCAGAATGGATCAAGAGACAATATCCATCAATATGCTGCATACAGGGGACACGTTTGACCCAAGAGGAAATTCATAGACTGAAAATCAAAGGATGGAAAACAATATTGCATGCAACAGGAACTCAGAAAAAAGCAGGGGTAGCTATCCTAATCTCAGACAAAGAAAACTTCAAACCAAGATTGATCAACAGGGACAAAGAAGGCCATTACATACTTCTCAAGGGAAAACTTCAAGAGAAAGAAAAAACTATCATTCATATTTATGCACCAAATATTGGTACACCTAATTACATAAAAGAAATATTAAGGACCATGAAAAATCAAATAAACACTAACACAATTATAATGGGAGACTTCAATACCCCACTGTCACAAATAGACGGATCAACTAGACAAAAAATTAAAAGGAAATATTGGAACTGAATCAAATCTGTGAAGAAATGGACTTAACAGATGTCTACAGAGTGCTTCACCCTACAACAGCGGAATACACATTATTCTCAGCTGCACATGGGTCGTTCTGCAAAATAGACCACATACTAGCTCATAAAGCAAACTTAAGTAAATTTAAGGGAATTGAAATTATACCATGCATGCTATTGGACCATAGTGCAATAAAACTGGAATTTAATGGCAACGGAAACCAAAAAAAAAAAAAAAAAAAAAAAAAAAAAAAAAAAAAAAAAAAAAAAAAAAAAAAAAAAAAAAAAAAAAAAAAAAAAAAAAAAAAAAAAAAAAAAAAAAAAAAAAAAAAAAAAAAAAAAAAAAAAAAAAAAAAAAAAAAAAAAAAAAAAAAAAAAAAGCAAAACCAACAACAAAAAAAAACACACACACATAAACACATGGAAACTGAATAATATCCTTTGGAACAACAGCTGGATCACAGAAGAAATTAAAGAAGAAATTAAGCAATTTATACAGTCAAATGATAATGCCAATACAACATACCAGAACCTATGGGGTACAGTGAAAGTAGTGCTATGAGGGAAATTTATTGCGTTGAACTCCCACATTAGAAAATCAGAATGAGCTCAGATAAACAACTTAATGTGGAACCTCAAACGTCTAGAAAAAGAAGAACAAATCAAACCCAAAGCTCGTACAAGAGAGGAAATTAAGATCAGAGCTGAAATCAATGCAATTGAGACTAAGAAAACAATACAAAGAATCAACGAAAGAGTTGGTTCTTTGAAAGACTAAACAAAATAGACAAACCCCTAGCAATCTTATGAAAAAAAGGAAAGAAAAGACCCAAATTCATGCAATAAAAAATGAAAGAGGTGAAGTCACAACTGACCCTATGGAAATCCAAAGGATCATTGGCACCTACTTAAAGAACCTATACTCAAACAAGATGAAAAACACTGAAGAAATGGGCAGATTCTTAGAAACATACGAATTACCAAAACTAAATCAAGAAGAGCTAAAAATACTATATAATCCAATATCAGCCATTGAAATTGAAGAAGTAATTAAAAACCTACCAACAAAGAAAAGCCCAGGTCCTGACGGTTTCACAGCTGAATTCTACAAGAAATTCAGAGAGAATCTAATACCACTATTCCTCAAACTCTTTAATGAAATTGAAAAGGAAGCAGTACTTCCAAAATCATTCCTGGAAGCAAGTATTACTCTGATACTAAAACCAGAAAAAGATCCCACCAAAAAAGAGAACTACGGACCAATTTCCCTAAAGAACATAGATGCGAAAATTTTCAATAAGATACTAGCATAACAGAATGCAACAGATTATCAAAAGATTATACACTATGACCAAGTAGGATTCATCCCAGGGATGCAGAGATGGTTCAACATACACAAATAAATACATGTAATACACTATATCAACAGAATCAAAGACAAAAATCACATGATCATCTCAATAGATGCAGAAAAAGCATTTGATAAAATCCAACACCCATTCATGATAAAAACCCTACAGAAATTAGGAATAGATGGTCGATAATTAAATCTGATAAAAGCAATCCATGACAAACCAACAGCCAACTTCACCCTAAATGGTCAGAAACTGTAAGCTTTCGCACTAAAGTCTGGAACAAGACAAGGATGCCCACTATCACTGCTATTATTCAATATAGTTCTACAAACATTAGCCAGAGCAATTAGACAAGAGAAAGAAATAAAAGGAATAAAGAGAGGAAAGGAAGAACTTAAACTATCATTATTTGCAGATGATATGATAGTCTACATAGAGGACCCTAAAAATTCCACCAAAAAACTCCTGGATTTACTAACTAAATTCAGTCGTGTAGCTGGACACAAAGTCAGCACTCAAAAGTCAAAAGCATTCCAATATACAAATAACAAACTCACTGAGAAAGAAGTAAGAGAAGATATATCTGTCACAATCACATAAAAAATAAAGTGAAATACTTAGGAATCTATCTAACAAAGGAAGTAAAAGATCTTTACATTGAAAACTACAGTACTCTAAAAGAAGAAATTGAAAGGGAGATCAGAAAATGGAAAGATATCCCATGTTCTTGGGTAGGAAGAAGCAACATAGTGACAATGGCCATACTTCCTACATTACCATACAGGTTTAACACAACTGAAATCAAAATACCATTAACATACTTCACAGAATTAGAAAAGGCAATCATGAAATTCATCTGGAAATAGAAGAGACTGAGAATAGCAAAAACAATCCTGGATAACAGGAGCAAGGCAGGGGGCATCACAATCCCTGACCTGAAATTACACTGTAAAGCTACTGTGATAAAAACAGCATGGTACTGGTGAAAAGTTAGATTTGAGGATTAATGAAATAGATTAGAAGATGGAGAAACAACTCCAAAAACACTCAAATACCTCATCTTCAACAAAGGAGCCAAACACCCTCAATGGAAGAAAGATAGCCTCTTTATCAAATGGTGCTGGAAAAATTGGCTGGCCATATGCCAAAAACTAAAATTAGATACATGTCTCTCACCATGTACTAAACTAAAAGCAAAGTGGGTCAAAGATCTAAACATTAAAACAGAAGGACTAAATCTACTGGAGAATAGAATAGAACTCTCAAAGACATAGGGGTAGGAAAAAAAATTTATGAACAGAACCCAGACTACACCAGAAACAATACAAAGAATCAGGGCTTGGGACCACATCCTATTAAAAGGCTTTTGTACAGCAAAAGAAATCACCAATAAACTGGGGCGAAAACCCACAGACTGGGAAAAATTTTTGCCAGCTGTCCCCCAGACAAAGCTCTAACATCTAGAATATACAAAGAACTCAAAAAAATTAAACCTCCCAAATTCAAAGCCCAATCCAAAAATGTGCATTTGAAATGAATAAACGTTTTTCAGATGAAGAAATAAAAATGGCAAATAAATATATGAAAATGTGTTCAACATCACTAGTCATTCGCAAGATGCAAATCAAAAAACAACGTTGAGATTCCATCTCACTCCAGAAAGAACAGGGATTATCAAAAAATCAACCAACAACAAATGCTGGTGGGGCTGTGGGGAAAAAGGAACCCTCTTCCACTGTTGGTGGGAATGGAGATTGTCTAGCCACTGTGGAAATCAATATGGAGATTCCTCAACAAACTACAACTAGAGGTTCCATTTGATCCAGTTATTCCTCTACTGGAGATCTTTCCAGAAGAATTAAAATCATCATACCATAGCAATATATGCACAACCATGTTTATAACAACACAATTTGTAATAGCTAAATCCTGGAAACAACCCAAATGCCCAACAACTAATGAATGGCTAAAGAAGATGTGGTTTTACTACACGATGGAGTACTACTCTGCCATAAAAAGGATAAACTAGAAACATTTGTAGGTAAATGGATGTACCTTGAGAACATACTCTTAAGTGAAATAAATCAGACACTCATGAGTACACATTGAATTGTTTCTCTGATATGAGAAACCATAAGGGTAATAAGGACAAAGAGGTGTAATAGATACAATATAAAAGGAAGATAATATTCAAAGGAGAGGAGAACTAGAAAGGGAGAAGGGGGAAAAGAAGGAAGGGAAAAAGGAAAGAAAGGGGAAAGGGAAATATGGAAAAATAAAAAAATATATAAATAAACCTGCTATAAATAGGGAAGAGAGGGGTGGGGAAGGGAGGAAAACCAAGACACATTATGTACAGGTACAAAATAACTACAATGAATGTGATCACTATGTATACGGTGTACCAATACATGTTCTTGGTAAAATAAAAAAAAAAGAAGAACAAAATAACGCTTCATTGTTCTTTTAGGTTCTTTAATGAAGCAATGTATAACAGAGGAATTTGCCTACAGTTCCTCTGACCTTCATGCCAAAAGTGTTTATCCTGATATATCCAAATCTCAAGTAAAAGTGGACCTGATACGAGTATAATGCGGAGCTACTTCATCTCCAGGCTACTAGTTCTCAGCTTGTGGTACGTGACCCAGCAGCAGCCACACTACTTGGGGCCATGTTGGAAATACAATGTCTTGGGTCGCACCACAGAGTTGCAGGTCAGATGGTCTGGGCCTGAGCCCCATCACTGTCTTCTAGTAAGTCCTCTTGTTGATTCTGATACAAAGGTAAGTTTGAGAGCTACCAGCTCCAGGCAGTCATTACGCTAATCAAGAAAGTAGGTTTATTTACACGTTTACAGTGAAATTCTTTTTTGATCCTATGAAAACTATAAAAATAATGAAAGATCTGGTTTGGGAAAAAATGAGATTATTTAAGTGTACTGTGTCTCAGGTTTTATTTCCAGCCATTGATGTTGTAAATTGCATCCTCCAAAAATGCACTTAAAAATGTATGTAACTGTCTTCAGTATACTTCCCCAGAGTAGAATCTAGAAAAAATAAACCCCTTAGATTCATTTAACTCCTCTTGATCTGGTTCTGGGCCTGACACAGAAAGAGCCTCCTCGTTCATATACCGGCGGTTAAGAAACGGAAGCTGAGATGGGCTCCAGCCGGGAGGTGTGGCACATACTTGTAATTCCAGCTACTCAGGAGGGTGAGGCAGGGACACTGGAAATTCAAGGGCAGTCTGCACAATTTAGTGAGACCCTGACTCCGAATAAAATTAAAAGGGCTGGCAATGTAGGTCATCAGTAGAATGCCTGCTGAGGTCAATCCTGGCCTTCCTTATATTTAGCAATGAATTGTTCTGTAATTATAATTATGCATTTATTAACATCTTCTGGATACATTGTCAGTTATTCTAATGCAAATCTCATTTTGTATACTTCTTTCTTATGCTTTGATAAGCCAAACAATATCTGGCATATAGTAGACGTTGATAGGATTGATGTATTTTTTCTAAAACCCTGAACGGGATAAATTGCTATATTGTTTATAATTTAATTTTAACAATAATCACAATTTTTATTCTAAAATAAGTATTCATTATTTTTAGTGAGCTTTTAGTCTAAGAGAATTGGTCTAAATGAGTTTGATCCACAGTGGCAGAGGTGACATTTAATATACTAACTACCAGTGGAACAAAGGTACAGCATGTATATACCCAAGACACCGAATTCCAGCTCCATGAGGACCTTGCTTCAAGGTAAAATTTCACATATATCTATGATGTTCAAGCATAATTTGAATTAATGTCTGCTGTCTAGGTAAATATAGTTCTAAAGTTCATTGAACAACCTATGAAATGATGAATTTCTCTGTGTTTCTCCATTTCAGATTTTAACAAAATACAAAAAATCAGAGCCCCTGTTTTATTTTCAACTGTAGTTACACTTTACCATTTTTTCCCCTTTCATCTTACTTTTCTTTTAACCTTCTTCTTTATCCCCCTTTTCCCTATCTAGTTCTCCTCTCTTTTGAATACTATCTCTCTTCAACTGTAACGCACGCGCACGCGCGCACACGCACACGCACACACACACACACACACACACACACACACACATACACACAAGAATATGGTTTTCTACTCAATTTGAGATCTGTGTTTTTAATGATTCTTCTTCAAGTTGTCTGTAGCTCCTTGCCAATCTGACCAGATGCTTCCGTGAGAGACGGACGGGTTTGCAGTTGGGAAGGGTCACAGGCAATGCCAGCAACAGGCTGTGTGGTAAACTAATGGGTGAACAGCCGAGGAGATTAGATTTTTGGAAGAGCTGCTTTGCCAGCCCTTGAAACTGGTGAGCAACCCACTGTAGTTCTATTTACTAGTAAAAGAAGGATAACAAAGCTCTTCAGTATGGGGAGGAAGCAGTCCAAAACCGTGGCAGTGATTTCCTGCAGTGGGTTTTGAAAACAAAAGCAGGGTACTTACTGAGCCATAGAGCTTCCCCTTCTTATTCATGGCTAAGTAATAGTTGCTGTTAATGGCTTTGACGGCAACAACTCCAATCTCCACTGATGTAATTTCCAGGATACCTAAAACACACAAACAAAAAAGGTGAACTGGAAAAAGCCTTAAAAATTTAGCTGAAAGCAAAGTCAAAATTAAGTGTATGTTGATGGTTCTAAAAACAAATGATTAAAAATGCGGGCAGAGGAGCTCAACCAAACCTGTTTTGAAAAATCCTGCAAATATTTCCAGTAAATATATGGAAACAAGTAATAAGGATTTAAAAGGATTCCCTTCCATTTTACTCTGAGCATGTACGGGAAAATGTTGTTTTAATTAAAATGCTTCCTTTGCTAACTCTGCATTTTCAACCCCATAAATATTGAAACAACTCTACTCATCTTAGCCTGGATTTCACAAAAACTTATCAGAGCCCACATCTGTACTATGGTATTAAATTAAATCCATAGCATATGTCAATAATATGTCAGATTTACCTCCATCTGTAAAAACAATGGTAAACTATTTTTTATTTGTCAGACACTTAAACTAAATCTCATGGCCACAGTTAACTGATAAATTCATTTTTGGCAAATGTGTTGACATTCTGATATATAAAAAGACTAATCCCAACTTCCACAATGTCTTGAAAATAATGGAATCAGTATTCAGGGTTGGAGTTTCTTTCTAGGAAGAGTAGAAAACTGAGGGAATTAGTAACAGATAGATCAGATATTTTCCTCCTAATACACAAGTTTAGATTGGTGCATCTAGAGATAATTTCCCCTGACAAGTTTTTAGGTAGCTGTACACAAGACATTTGATACTGTACTCAAAGAGGCCCCCCCATCCCCGCCGCGTTAGGTTAAGATTTCAGGAACTAGAACTACTTCTTTCATAACTCTTAGGAGAACCTGTCCAGATTAGAGAAAGTAGCACTCCAATCACTGTGTGGTGTCTGGATCCAGGGTATGTGGTTTAGACTCTTGGCTCTGCCTTTGTTGATGAATGATCACGAAAGTCACTGAAGTGCTCCTTGTTTCAATTTCATTTGTAAAATGGGCACCATAAGTGCAGCTCCCTCATAATCTTGTTTTGAAGATAAATGAGGCAGTACACTTTAAACAATCTGAATTTGCCTAGCGCTTAGTATCTCAATTATTGTTAGAAGAAAGTCTTTCCCCAGTGGCTCCAGATCTTGCAACTTCTTCAACAGCCTACATAAATCTGGAAGAGCACAGACAGATTTTCCATTAGCATACCCCATATGTTCTGAAATTCATTCATAAGCTGTCATTTATCATGTTTTATCTATATGACAAACACCATCCTAAATATGGTCTAGAAATAATATAAAGTAGTCTATATCTTTCCCTTAGGGGTATGGTGGCTTACTCTCGATATGTATGTCTTCGGGTAGACTCTTGGAGGCTAATAGAAATCCTAGAGTCCTCCTGTTGCAAAATTGGCATAACCAGAGTCTCCTGCCAAGGCTACATGCCACAGACTATTGTGTCCTGTAGGAGTCTTCCGACCTAACTCAGAACACCTCCTCACTTGTAGACTATCTTGTTGTATTTACAAATCCAAACCAAGGAAAGTTTGGGAAGGTTGAAAGAAAGTATTCGTATTTTTAATATCCCCTTTTCTTAGGCTGGTTGTTCCCCTCAAGATACATACACACACATACACACACTTCTTTGAAAAATTTTGAAAGTATTTTCTTCTCACAATAGTCCCCTAAAGAAGCATTTATCACTCTTGATAATAGATTAAGAAATGGAAGATTGTGAAGTTATATAGTTTATACACAGGTGAAAAAGTGACATAAATCAGTGATGACAGAACCAACACCTTAGACTTGTACGTTCAGACTATCTTGCTCACCACAGCTGACTACTTTTTCTCTCCATCACATCTTTCTCTTCTTTCCTGTTCCCACAAGAAAATCTTGTTGGAAAACCATCTAACAGAACTTCCATAGAAAATAATGTTCAAGTGTGAGAGAAAAACATTCAGATGCCCTTTATGTCACAAGCTGAAGATATACAGCAGGGCAGGATTGAACTATGTAGGCTGCTGTTCATCTCCTCCTGTGGCGGTCTTATTATTGTGGTCGCCTGGAGCAGGAACACCCAGCTGGACTAAGCTGGTGCAGTTCTGGGCGTAGAAGACCCACCTGCAGGTTACTGCCAAAACAACATATGATATCTTAAAAATAAGAACCTAATGACCCAAATTTAAAACAGCAACACATACACTAGGTACTATAGTAACCTTATGTAGTTGTGACTTAATGCTGCATTTATGTGGTTGTTTACACTGCTCACTGTTGGAAGCAAAAGGCACAGTGTACTGTGGTCTGTAAACTTGTGTAATGGCCTGTAAGTCTGTGTAATTTCGGATAAATTTTAATAAAAATCTATTTAAAAAAAAACCCAAAAAACAAAAAACAACATAAAGGAGAACAGGAGCAGAAGATAGGGGCCGGCTGTTTCCCATGTATGCTTTTGCAATTAGAACTTTATAGAAAAAGAAGAGTAAAGAACCATCTTAGAAAAGAATAAACCAAGATTTTGAAAGGTGAGTGAGAAGCAGTGGGATTAAATTATAATAACACACTGAGCAGGCAAAAAGAAGAACATCATTATACAAATATTACCAAATCCTTGACTTTAACTGAGAATACAAAGCAGATAGGGCATATTTAGGTTAGCTATACCAGAGTTCTGTGTTTTGCCCAAAATAGGAACTCAGTACTCAAAGATTCAGTTATTTTTTCTACTCTATTACCAGTTAAGGCTAACTCAGAAAGATTTGTTTACTTACTAGAATCCTTATTTTTTAAGATCCATACATAAAACTTGTACATGTTTATGAGGTACTACGTGACATTTTGATACATGTGTATATTGTTTATGTTCAAATCAGAGCAAGCATATCTGTCCTTTTAAGCTTGAAAAAGATTAGTATTGATGCAAAATAGCAAGAAGGAACACTTGCATCATTTAATAGCCTTTTGAATTCCAAAAAATAATTTTTGGGTGCACTATTTGTTAGTTATAAACTGAGATGATCTTATGAGTAATGGAGAATGGCTGCATTTATTGTAAAATCTGTGAATGTGAAAGTGACCTTCTCAGGGCATGATACTAGAGGACTTCTCTGATTTTCATAAAGAATTTCTCCATTTTTCTCTTTTCCTCTTTGTTGGGGATGATTGAGTGTGCCTATAAACTTATTTTTGGAATGGAGTGCCATTATTTTGTTTGAGAGTTGTTAGATTGATAGCCTATTGGTCTATATGTGTGTACTTTGGTGTAAAGTTCAGTGCTGTTTGTAAGAGCAACCTAGCACAGAGGGAGTGAAGGGCATACTAGAATACCATGCGTTTCATGTAACTGGTATGACTCAATGCACAATTATCTCAAAATTAAAAGCTAAAAACCAGCAAGTAACACCTGAAAATTATGGCACCAGTAAAAGGAAATGTAAAGTGTACCTCTCATTCATCTAATTCAGATATTTTGTAAATTAAAAGACATATTCTTGTGGTAAAATTCTATGATAGAAATTCATTATAATCATTTCCGTTTCCTTAGCCCTCAACAGATGAATATCCCAGGTGGTACTGTAAATCTCTTTAAGGGCATCTGGACAGTGTAGTTCAAACCCTTAAGAGATGTAGTCGGAAAAGGCCATTCCTTTAAGAACTGGAAATACAAAGCCAGATAAGTTGTAACTCTTTTCTGGAAAAGTCTGTGTTCTACTGGGGAAAAATGCAGAAAGAGGTACCATAAAACATCCTGTGTGATAGGAGGAGTCAAGATGAGGTCAGAGAAGCTGTGGCGCAAAGGAAAGCAGTTCCTAACTGGTTGGGGGCCCAGGTAGACTGACTTCTGAAATGGTGCTGAATTGAGCTTTGAAGGCCAAGTCAGAAGTGCCCAGGAGAAGGGAAGAAAGACATGCACAAAATCATTAAGGTGCTACGGGATGGCATTTTCAGAAAAATCAGGAAATGTGGTTGTATCCAAGGAATAGGGAACAAAGGAGAAAGTCGTGAAGCATTAAGCTGGAAGTTCAAACAGTCTCGGGTTACTAATCTTGTGCAGATTCCACAAATTTTAGCAACTAGCAAGTATTTTACTTAAAATACATTATATATATAAAATATATAATAAAATGTATAAAGCACACATTTACAAAAGCAACATTTAGCAAGTTTAAGTAAAGAATAGCAATGTATAAAGTTTATTTTGAGTTTTATTTGAAAACTTAAACAATAAAATTTGATACTCATTACATTACAGAAGTGATATGACAAAAATTGGCTCCTGTCAGTAGAATTAGCAGATGCTTCCTAATGGGGCATCATCACCATGGTAGCGGGGAGAATTTTGCAAGTTGTTGAACTACAAATGGAAATAACCTAAAAGTCACAATTTCCATATAAATCATCATACAGAGTATGAGTATATAATTGTTGGCACTGATTATGTGTTGAGGAATTATGGAACATACTGAAGAGGTAGTCATTCATAAGTATCTTTTCCATATTTTTTTGATTTTTCATTTCGTCCTTCTCCAGAAGAGAAGTCGCTGACCTATTTAGTTCCCAGCAATTACGATGGGCCAAGATTACTTCTCTTTTGGTGCTACTAGTATAAACCCGCTATTGATCTGGATGGTAACTTTCTCCTTCAGTAGTTTTTCATGGATGGAAAAGGAAAAAATAAAAAGCAAATACAACTTTTCTTTAATAGAATGAATATAGACAGGAAAAAAAGCAGTATATGCAAATTCCTATCATCTTTTTCTATTAAAACAGAACATGAAGATATAATAGAGTTCTAGAGACTGAGTATATTAATTTGGGTAAAATGTGCCAAGTACCAGTGCGGAAGTTTGAGTTAGCTCTCACCATGAAGGATACAAAGACAGCCAGGACACAATCTTTATACGCCATTTCTAGATATTCTTTGTTCAAAGCTTGAGAGAGGTTATTATTGATTTTACAAAAATGTTTAAGACCATATCACTTAATACTAATAAAAAAAAACCTTTGTTTGACAGCAGCAGCAGCAGCAACAACAACAACAACAACATGATATAATCTTTGCCTGCAGGAATTTAAAGTTGAGTAAAATGAGGACACAAATAATTAATTATAATGTAAAGAAAATACACTAAGTGCTCTATCTCTCATAGAGACAAATCTTTCATAGAAATAATTAAGTTTATCTCATAGAGATAAATGTGTTGTCATGGGCTTAAATAGTCAAGAAGTCTAGATCTTTTGCATATGGGAAAGAGAAAAAGAGATGGAGGTAAGAGGGGAGGCAGGAGAGAAGAGGATGAAGAAATAATTGCAATATCTTAGGTACATGTACCAACATCCCAGAAGAAACGTGGTCATTGTGTACTGCAAACTTGAATGAATAAAAAAACAAAAAAATGAGAAACTAAAGTCTTCCTGAAGAAGATAGCTGGTGTTTGAGGTGATCTGTTCAGAGGTATCATTTGAGTAGGCAGAGATTTGGAAAGTTGAGGGAAGCATCCTAGTCAGAGAAAGGTGCAGGAGTCAAGAAAGAGATGAAGACGAGGAAGACCTCAGTGATGTCTGTGCCAGCTAACCCCCTTCTCAGAGGGCGCTCTCTGGGGGTCACTCCACCTGAAACTAAAGGTTACGTTTGACCGTGTAGTGGCAGAGCTTTCCAAGGTGAGCAATGTACTTTTCAGAAAAAACAAAACAAAACAAAAAAACTATTGTGAAACTTGGAAGCAGCTCAATAAATGTCAGAGCCTCATAAACTCAGAATCAGTCATGTCTGCTATTTTTCTCTAAAGGTTTTAACTCGAAATAGGTTATAATGCTGTGGAGTTTGATAGTTTTAGTCAGTGTGCTGAAATAGATCATGCTTAGTTTAATGCAATACATAAATCCTAACTGTTCTAAACTAAATCCCTTTCTCATGAATTATTGTCACATTGATCTATTATATCCTAATATTGAAAGACCTATGGCCCCCCTCAGGGTTGTTACCACATTTACACTATATGTGCCAGGGATTATGTGGCCATACCCAGTAGTGTGAGATACTGTGGCTTCAGATTTGGTCTTTTCTTAAGACTCACTGTGGGCTTTATTTCCTTCATTGTGTGTCTTTCTCATAGAACTGTAGTGCTCATAGTGATCTTCATTGTTTTACGAGAAGAATACACAGTTCACAACATATGCTCACATATATTCACTGACTGAATGAAAAAAATGGATCAGTGAATGGTTAGCCGAATGACTGGCTTAGTATGGCAAATATGAATATTCTTTAAATATAGAATATTTTTGATGGTACAGTCATATTTGTAAAACTTGAAGTGAATTAATAATTCCACATCTAAATAAAATGAAAATGAAGTAAAAGTAAATGTCATATAGTGTACTTATTATTGCGGTCAACTTGAGCAGGAATGCCCAGCTGGACTGAGTTGGTGTGGTTCTGGGCGTAGAGGATCCACCTGCAGGTTATTGACAAGGCAGTATAAAAGAGAATGAGCGCAGCCAATAGGTGGATAGAGGATCCACCTGCAGGTTATTGACAAGGCAGTATAAAAGAGAATGAGCACAGCCAATAGGTGGATAGAGGATCCACCTGCAGGTTATTGACAAGGCAGTATAAAAGAGAATGAGCGCAGCCAATAGGTGGATAGAGGATCCACCTGCAGGTTATTGACAAGGCAGTATAAAAGAGAATGAGCGCAGCCAATAGGTGGATAGAGGATCCACCTGCAGGTTATTGACAAGGCAGTATAAAAGAGAATGAGAGCAGCAGATAAGGGCTAGCTGTTTCCCAGGAGAAGCTCTGTTGAGGCTGGTTCTCGCGAAGTAACTCCCTGTTCTCACTGTAGAAGGAGCTCAGGGCCTTGACGTCGTCAAGGATGGCTGCTGTTCACTTTGGGGAACTCTGGTCTTCATCTCTGTGGTGAGTGTTGTATTCTGGTTACAGCATAGATTTCTTCAGCCTTGTAGTGCAGACAAAGATGTACATGAGACATTGCCGAGGGCTCCCAGTCCCTGATTGGATCTTTCGGGTCTCCAGTGCATAGGTAGATGTTCCGCACTCTTCCTGCATTTGGCTTGTGTGTGAATGTTGTAACTTCTATTTGTCCGTATTAAATCTGCTCTCTTGCAAACCATTGACTCTAGAAAGGTGACTAACATGGCACAATATTGTATGCTCTATGACTATTCTTCATTATGATTCTGAGAAGAGGGGTTTTAAACATGCATTGGATTGAAAAGGCTATTATGTAGGGCTTGAGATTCTTGGTCAAGAAAATATTCATTCTTCATTAAGACAGCATCATTCAGTATAAAACGAATTTAAAGAAAGTAAAGAACATAATAATACTGACAGAGTGACTGTCATGCGTCACATATTTTGATACCTTTCATACTGCAATTAATCCTCACAGAGTACACCAGGGGTAAGTGTTAAATAATATAAATGTTGGCCGGGGACTTAGCTCAGTGGTTAGAGTGCTTGCCTTGCAAGCACAAGGCCCTGGGTTCGATCCCCGGCACCAAAAAAAAAAAAAAAAAAAAGATATATATATCTATATCTATATATATATATATAGATATATATATGTTGAAAATGAGCTTTAGAGAAAAAAGTGAACTGGTGAATATATTACCCATTTGGATACGATCAATTTGCTGTTTGGACCAAAAGTTTCTCTTTCCTCATCATTAGGCCTTACTGAATAAAGCTGACAACAGCAATACCCATTTTAAATATTTTTCACCATGTTCTATTAAGCACTTGGTTATTAGACTCAAAAGCATTTTAGGGAAGCATATCATTTATTCAACAATAAGAGATTTACTTCCATGGAAGTCTGTTTACAGTTTTCTAGAACTCAGACTTTATTATTTAAAAAGAAATTTGGCACCAAAATCTTTAAGGTTGCTCATTTGTTGTTTTCATATATAGAAATTACCAAGCAAAATTTAATGTTTTTCTTGATGAATCAAGGTCATCAGCATTATCTTTGATCACTCTATCTGCTGTGAAAGTTGAAAGCTCTCAGGAGGACTTGAGTACCTAGATTAATACAAGCTGAAAATTAATCTGGAAGCCTGGCAGGATTGAGTTAAAAGTTAAGAGCAAGATCTGATGGAGGCCGTCTCAGAGCACAGGGCATGAGCTTTTGTTTAAAACCTCTAGTGCTCTTTTTAAAATGAGATTTTTCAGTTGCATACAAAAAAGTGAGCATTTATACAAATGTGATGTTGTAATTCTGGGGAAACACAAAAATATCTGCTTTTATGTCTATGATAAAACAAATGTAGTAATTGTTCCTATGTTGTAAAAATTGTAATAATCAGATAATTTTCTTATTTAATTCCACATAATTGTAACACTAGTTTAATGGTTTAAATACTGGAAAAATTAGAGCAGTAGTTGATATTTCAGCTGGCAGGTAGTTTACTACATCTTTGAATTTGTTGAAAGCATGATTCCATTCACGGTTCTAGAAAATAAGTTGGACATTTACCTCCAGGGTGTCCAGTGGATTCTAGGCTTCTATGAAATAATCCCTTTGAAATACCTCATTTTTAATACCTAAATAATTTCCATCATAATAACTAGAAATATTTAGGTTAACAATCTTTTCACTTCTTTTAAGATGTGAAACAGTGAAGCCTAAAAGCATTATGGAGCTCTGAACTCTTCTGTCACTAATACTCTCCCTGAACACCACGTTGAGAGACTTGTATCATCTCCAGGCTGGCTTCCACCTGCAATAGTCTCACTCCCTAAACGTGACCCCCCAGGGCCTGCTGAGTTTTTGCTTAAGAAAATGTAGTGCTGCCAAATTGCAAAATGCACATTGTCCCAAGTCATCCTGCCACACCGTTTTCAATAATTCTCCGTTTACTTCCTTTTATAACTTTCCATTTCCATATAGCTTCTGGTCCTTTTGGGGCCCTCTTTTTAGTTCCCTAACTATAGGAAACTCTTTGTTCCCTGCTTTGCTTCGATGTTGTACTCCCGAATTTCATGTGTTAGACATGGAATCCTCAAATTCATTTGTTAATGATATTTGGAATTGGAGCTTTGGGAAGGTTATTAGGATTGGATGAAGTTGTGGGATTGAGGCTTCTATGATGGTATTAATGGCTTTAGAAGAACAAGAGAGACGTGAGATAGCACAATTGCTCTGTCTTGCCATGTGATGTTCTCCATCACGTTATGATGCATTAGGAAGACCCTCACCAGAGGCCAGTACCTTAATATTGGACTTTCTTGCCTTCAGAAGAATGACCTAAATAAACCTTTATTTATAAATTATGTCTATTTTTCCTTAAAAGCTGTAGCCTCCTTTGTTTTAGGTGGAGGTGAAATCAGTTTTTATGGGGTTTTTCTCCATATAGCAATTGTTGGAAGAAAATCTGGCTTGTTGCTTTTAGAAACTGTCCAGTATTTTTTTTTTCTTTCTGTGACAATTACATGAGATTTAAAAAAACTCACTGAGATCATGGAGTAGAAAGGTGTCACCGAATGCATAGGTGGTATGTATCCAGCAAAATAGTCCACAACTATAAAACAGGATTGCAGGCTTGACCCCTACTTGAACAAGTTAGCAACTTAGCAAACTCCATCTCAACCTAAAAAGAAGTAACAAAAGGGCTGGGGATGGAGCTCAGTGCAGACACCCTGGGCTCATTTCCAGTACCTCCTTGTCCCCCTCTGCCTCCCCCAAAAGAGAAATGTTATCGAAGTCCATTCAAGGAAAGCTTCTAGTTGAAATCTAATAGAACTGTTAGTGTCCATTAATTTAATATCTGATTTAAACCTATCTTGCCTTAAAATATCATTTACTTTGGAGTAATATCTGTAATATTAGAATAAAGACATTCTGAAAATCACCTTGGATAAAACAGTAACGAGACCACAAGCTTTAAATCTGTCTGAAATTGCATATTTGATTGATTCAACAATTTCAGGAACTACATCTACAATCTAGTTCAACTGTTTTGAAAGAATGTCAAAATGTACCTAAATTAATTGCTATATGTTGAAAACAATTGCATGGACATCTGTTGTTCTTGAGTATTATCTAATTATTTCCTTATTTTATTTCTCTTACTCTCCACACACAACTTTTTAAAGAGAACAACAAAATCATATTTCATGGGATTAAATTAATAGAGGAACTTAGTGTAATGAAAGGGAATTAAGTAGCTCTAAAAGAGAAGAACCTAGTTTTTCAGTTTAGCTCTGCCACAACAGTTATGGGACCTTAGATAAATCAGTTATGCCACGCGAGTGCTGCTTTTCTCATTTGCAAATCGTGACAGCCCTGTAGTTCACAGAGTTGCATGACATCTCCCAGAGCAGATAGTGAATACGTATTTGCTGTCTGTTGGTTCAGAATGGTGGTAACACAGATTGATAGGAGTTCTGACTTAGTAGATCTAGGTTAGGATCACAGAATTTCTAGCATGTTCGTTTTCAATCAATATTGATTCTGCTGGTTCAAAGACCACACATCATTCTATACATTATAATTAAGTGGCAGAGTACAGATTTGATGTAAAAATTATTGGCAGAAACATGTCAAGAGAAACAAAACCACATGCAGGAAGAGATACAAATAACTGCAGCACCTTAACACCAAAGAAAAAATACATATTTTTTTTATAAGATTGGGAAAAGAAGAGGATTTTCTTGTGATTGTTTTTGGCAGGTCTGAGATTTTAACTATGTAACTACAATATATGGAATTTGGATAAAGGCTGTCTGTGTAACTATAATAATGGAATTTGGATTTTGTGAAGAAACACATTGTTGTCTACAGTCAGAGTTTTAAAGACTTGTGATAAGATTATTATCAAAAACTTTTCCCTTAATCAGAGTATGGCAGTGTCATGGAAACTTAAAAGTCTTTGAACACATTTATAGGCACTTTCAAAGGGCTAATTGAATTGATACTCTAAAAAATAGAGGACTATATAATAGTCCCCTTAAAGTTCTGTTCATGGTCACAAAATCACCTCCGAGCATTAGGGATTCATTTTATCCTTAGCCCTTTGCCCAGAATCGAGGCATATACTTCTCTAGAATGAGCTCATCTTTAATAGCAGGAGTCAAGAGTGAGCTCATCATTAATCTAAGTTCACCTCATGGGCTCTTTAGTTTCTCTGTCTGCCACAGTTCTTTCAGCCATCCTGGACATTCATTTAGAATTATAGATAGATGTGGGTCCTGAATGAGAACATTCTTACTAGCTTTCCATAAGAAGATACATCTTTCCCAATTTGGTAAAAACTACGTAGTCTTTGATATTCTCATCTGGTAATTCAAGTCACAAAATAATCTCAGTCAATAGGTTGACCATGCTGAAGAGTACAATGGCCAATCCTAAAACATCTGGCATGTAAGGCTATATTTTATTAACCAGTATTGTCATTTAATCATTTTCATTAACCTGATGATGTTAAAAGTACCAGACGCGTACAATGCAACCCATGCACTATATTCTAAAACGGCAAATAAAGTTTTGCATTGTGTTAAAGGTGAATTTTTGTTGCATTTTTGTTACAAGTGTAATGTAACTCAAGGCCTTCCAGAATTTGTTTTGTCTTTCCTTCTCTTTCCTTTATCAGATAAACAAAATCCTCAAGAATTTCTAGAAAGTTAGAGATGCGGTTTCTTCTCAGGGTATCCTAATAGTATTATTAGATCTCTTGCATTTCACATTTAGGGGAAAATCCTGAGGGAATCCTTATGTGGCTTCTGTCTCCTCATTGACTATTGGAAGAAAGGAAGATGTGTCAATCTGTATAGAAAGAGTGCCACTCGCTAGCCATCGCTTCCAGAAGAACTATAAAGAATACAAAGTAGTATCAGTGAGATGCACTAGGAGAAGCCAACTGACTCCCTGAATTCGACAAATTGTGATAAGGAGGCATGAGCAAGCATTTCCGTTATCGTACTGTTTTTTCATGCTCCCCAATTAACTTATTATGGATAATTTTAAGAAACTTCCTGTGTTCAATAAATAAAACTTCTGATCGGTCTAATTTAAAGCGGATTCAAAGCCTTAAAATGAATAAAAATTACCAAATTAAAAAAAGACCTTAAAATAATAGTATTCAAAAGAGAGGAGAACTAGATAGGGAAAAGGGGGATAAAGAAGGAAGGTTAAAAGAAAAGATGAAAGGGGAAAAAATGGAACAACGTGAATAAACTTGTTGCAAATGGGGAGGGGTGGGTGAATGGAAGGGAGGGGAGGGGAAGAGGGGGGAAAACCAAGATACATCATGTACAGGTACAAAATGACCATGTTGATTATGGTCATTATGTACACAATGTACCAATACATGTTCTTGGTAAAAATAAAAATTAAAAAAAAAGAACTTGATTTTTTTAAGTGAGAAAAGCACATATCATTTAAGTCTTAAGAAAAGCTATGTTTTAGCAAACTGTAGAGTCAGAGAAAAGCATGAAGAAATGTAGATTGTCTGCTTCATATCCCATTCTCTTCTGTAATAGATGACACATTGTGAGATCCAGAGAGACTGAGGGCTTATCTAAGCACCTGTAGAAAGGTTACTTAGAGCCCAAAATAAATACTTAGTTCATGTTCATTTTACCACACCATGAAGCTTCTGTAAACATTTATAAATCATTGGCAGCCAGGGCCAGATTTTATATCTACTTAATGTTTTATAGACTAATTTATCTTGTTCATTACACAGAAACAATTCATTCTACATGAGTCTGACCACTGCTAGTTATTTATAAAATGAAAAGAAAATTGAAAGCTAACATAAATGGTTGCAGAAATTACTACCTGGTATATTTCAATAAATGATCACCATTTCAATATAGACATTTACTCTAAATATAGTATTATAAAATGTCTACCACATTTACTAAAGTTTTTACGAATTTCTTTAATGTAACTCATTATAATATAGTGTATTTTTTCTCCTTAATTTAATGAAAAATAAAAATGGGTCAGTACAGCACATCTTGATGTTGTGTTTCTCATAAGAAAATCGGACTTGATGCACTGAAGTGTTCATAAAATAGCTAAGTATAGATAGACTTGACTAGTAAAATACTTAATGTGGAACAATTTTGAGAGGTGCAAGCTCACTGCTCTCTTTGAGCATGCATTTTGTAAATCTGATAAACTTTCCACATGGTACGGAATAATATATAATTAGCCTCTAGCCCTTTCTATGGTTACTTAGAGAGTAGGTCAGTATAACGTTTGCTAAGAAATATAAATACTGTTATGTAGTAGATGTATTTTGACTTGATTGTGCAAAAAGACAATTTGTCTATTTACATACTTGACAAACTGGAACATTGATTTATTTTCCATCTACAACCATGTACTGTATTTTTGTAACCTCTGCTCTTGGCAGGAAAAGATTCTGGTTTTTGCTGTAAAGAGGATGTTTAATCCAGAATTCAGGAAGGTCGTGATTCTCTTGGGTGGAGATTGCCAGCTTTTGCTGGACACGACAATGGAAGTGATGATCTGTCCCCAAAGTCTATGGAAATGCCCTCTCATCGCACAGCAGACAGAGCTCAAAGAAAACATCTCAGGGTGAAGACAGATGACACCTTCTCTTGTGATCACTACTAACACACACTGTATCTTGCAGAGCATGTTGGAGAGAGCACTTCCATAGAGAGTAATGTAAAGGATTTGTTTGTTGACATATTTTGAAAAAGTATAAAAACAAAAGTTTCAAAGGTCTGAGTCAGGAATTCTGGTAGAGACTGCATGAGAAAAGTAACATGGGGGGAGGAGATAAGCTAAGAACAGACTCTGTTACCTTAATGACACGACAGAAGGAAGTATCACTACTTTGGTGAAATGCAGTAAAGAAGAATTGAAATTAGAATTCAATGAATGTGATGTTTAAAAAGTAATGTATGAGAAATAGAATTTTAGGTATTTTTTTTAGTGCTCATCGAATACTTTTGTTTCATTAAGTCTTGAGTTAACAAGCCATAAACAGATTGCTAGTTGGGGTGAATTCTACTTGACATATTATGGTCTGTTTTAGTGTGTTAGACTAAAAGAAAGTATTTCAGTATTACATTTTATGCAAAAACCAATGCTTACATTAGTTTAAAACAATATGTTCTTTAAGAAAGTTCAACCGCCTTTGAAGAAAAAACATGACCTATTAGCTCTGGATTCCAAAGTGAAAACCAGTGGTAAGGGGAATATTTCATGTAGGTGCTGTCTACAAATAATCAATGGGGACACTTAGGGAAGGCTTTAAAAATTTGTAGAGGTAAATGGAGAAAAAGCTGCATATCCAGTGACTCATCTTGGTGCCAGACTTAGTAAACTTCTAAATAAAATGTGTTGAAACTTCAGCATCTAAGAACAAAAGATAGATTACAACTGCTACATACTTGAGTTTCATACATACAAGATATTTCTGAGATCCAGATTGGAGGGCAAAAGAGTTGAAAAGAAAGCCAAAAACTGAAAGTTAACAGAGAAAAAAAAATAATGCTTGAGGAAATAAAATTATTGGACTGACTTGATTTCATGTATCTTACATTATTAAAATATATATCTAAACCATGCCATTTGTAAATGTTTAATTTCCCTCAATTCAAGTTTTACTCAGAACTATTAAAACTTTTAAATTCAGAAGAACAACATTCAAGGAAAGGTCACCCTAAACTTCTTTATACTGTACTTAGATTCATCTGGACAAAACCCCACAATATTTTATCTTAAGGAAATATTTTCATTTATATTTATCTGTCAAAATCTGAAAGTATTCCTCCTTAAGTACAACCATGTTTATAGCAACATAGTTTGTAATAGCTGAGTCTTGGAAACAACCCAAATGCCCAACGACTAATGAATGACTAAAGAAGATGTAGTTTTTCTATACAATGGAGTATTACTCTGCCATAAAAAGGATAAACTTGAGATATTTATAGGTAAATGGAAGCATCTTGAGAACATACTCTTAAGTGAGATAAATCAGACACACATGAGTACATATCAAATTGTTTCTCTGATATGAGAAGCCATAAGTGTAAATAAGGACAAAAAAGTATAATAGATAGTAAGTAAAAGAAAGATAATATTTAGTAGGGAGGAGAGTTAGGGAGGAGGGGGAAAAGAAGGAAAAGAAAAAGAAAAGAAAGGGAAAAAGGGGGAAAATGTAAATAAAACTACTGTAAATAGGGAAGGGAGGGGGAGCAGAAGAGAGGAGGAGTGGAAGGGAGGGGTGGGGAAGAAGCGGGGGAACCAAGATGTATCATGTACAGGTACAAATTAACTATGATGAACGTGATCACTATGTATACAAGGTACCAATACGTATTTCTGGTAAATTAAAAAACAAAAAGAAACACTCTGTCAGTATTATTTAATGCATAGAACAAATCACGAGAAGGAATTCGAATTGACTTGCTAAATCTTGCCTGGATTTTAAGGTACCATCAGATAATAAATTCAAATGAAACAGAAGAACTAATCTAGCTGTGTGTGGTAGCGCACACTTGTAATCCCAACACTCTAGTCAGATGAAGCAGGAGGACTGCAAATTCTAGCCCAACCTGGGAAGGGATTCAATGACTTAGAGAGACCCTATCTCAAAAAATAAATATAAAAATAATACAAAATTTAAAAGGACTGGAGATGCAGTTCTGTAGAAATTCTTGGGACTCAAATCCCCAGTACAAAAAAGAGAAACTAATTTATAATAATGTATGGTGATTAAAATTTTGGTGAATAGATATGGAATACAGAATAATTGCAACTGGAAAAGATTTGACAAATTTAAATAACTTGTCAAACTGCCATCAAAATGTACAATTTTAGGTAAAGTAATTGACTTTCTATTACAGTAGGCTACTAAATTAATGGTGACATCTATGAAGAACAGTGAACACCACTCAATAGCATCACAATTTCTTTTTATTTTTATTTTGCTTTATTTTATTTTTTTAGACAGGGTCCAGATATGTAGTCCAGCTGGTCTCACACTCACAGTGATTCTCTTGCCTTGAGTGCTGGGATTACAGGCTTGTGCCACCATGCCTGGATAGTTTCATGATTTCCATTACAAATGTTTCCTGCTTTCCTGCTAATATTATATCAGAAAAAAAAAAACTAACAATCTAATTTAGTACAAACATTGAAATATTTCAATGAGGATTATTGTTGGATAAAATTCAAAGTAAACTTTGTTTTTATATAAGGCTTTTACAAATGATGTCCAAATGGATGTCCAATTCAATGTCATAATCTAATTTTTAAAAGGAGATATATTTGAAGTATTCATATTTTACCAAAATAGATGCAAGTTCAGGACCCATAACATGATGTAGATTTCATAGTCACTGTCGGTAGATAGGTAGGTAACTAGATGAATAATAGATGAATAGATATAGGCATATCTGTAGCATACAAAATAACAAGTTGGGAAAACAATTTAACAATTAACATTAAAAACAACCTAAGTAAAAGATAAATAAGTAAAAATAAGTGATGTCCTTTAGTAGCTTGGAAAACTTGAATTACGGCAGGCCACAAAATAAACTCAGACATAGAACTCTATTAAGCAAAGTTTACTTATAAATAGTAGAATATAATTCATAATAAAATATAATAATAAATAACTAGCATATAGTTGAAGTTACGTCTTTATACATTGATATAAAACTAACCATATTTTCATTTCAGGGAGGGATGTTTGGTATGCACATTTCAAGTTGTTTTAAAAAACTGATCTTTGATCATGTGGCGAAAGTGAGAGCTGTAATGTAGAATGAGGGCAGTGAATTTGGCTGGGGCAGGAAGAAATCCAACTTGCTCTTAAATTTATGGAAAGCGTGGCTTTTCTATTTTTTTCCACGTGGGCTAGTCTATCTCTCATACGTCAGCAGTATTACCAGGACCTGGCATATAGTAGGCTCCCATTAAATAGTCAAGAAACAAATTAATTTCTTAAGAAATGCATGTGCAAAGTACCCATTTGAACCTTGTAAAACTAATTTTCCTCTAGAAGAGAAGAGATGAAAAGACTATGTTTTCTCTCTTTCTGTTCACTACATGTAGCTCAAACTTCAAGTTGAAAGGGAAACTATAGGAAAAGGGAAGCTATTCTGCCTTGGCAGCTATTCTACAACTGCAAGCAACTGTCTCGGGGGTCAGATCAGAGGCTTTTCCAGGGGAGCTAGAGTATAGAGCAGCGTGTGACATTCTCCACCCTCTGGCCTCACCCTACCCCGCTAAATCCACTTGCTTCAACCCAGCAGAAGCCGAAAGCCAAGGACCACTTTGTTCCTCTTCCTCGAGCAAGTGTGCAGTTATATGAACCTTTTCAAAGTTTTTTTGTTTTGTTTATTTGTTTTGTTATGTTAAATCCCTAAGTACAAAGTCTGGTATCTCAGTCCTCACTCTGGATATTCTTTGCCCCAGGAACTTGGTCAAGGATGTGAAGGTAATGGGGTCTGCAGCAAATTTCCAAATGTAAACAACCGCTTATTGACTCTAAAACCCTGATGAGTGTTTTCCTCTTGAGTGCTTCCCAGCTTTCTGACCTGATGCAAGATCCTATCTTTCTTCCTGTGGCCAGCAAAGAGCCTTCTCATCCTTCTACCTCCTGAATCATTCAACGCTTATTTTTGGAGGGATGACAAAGTCTTTTCTTTAGGTCGAAACTTAAAGACCACTAGGAAAAGAACAACCACTTCACACCCTTCCCTCCTTCCCTTTTCATCATCATTAGTTCCTCTTTTTTTTTTTTTTTTTTTTTGTTTCTTCAACTTGCCCGTCCACAAAGACAGCCGCTAATAATTATGTTTGTGGTCCGGGGCTTATGATGTAATCGCACAGGCTTGTGCCACGTGTCTTGTCCAGTTACATAAAATTGATTACCCAAACAGAGAGTTTCAGAGACAATTCCTTACATGTCTTCCCACTCACAAACTTTCAGAGATGTGCACACTGTAATGTTAAATGGCTATATCTGAAATTTGTTTTTACTTCTTTGTAGTCTTTCACCTACAATGAATCTCTCCAAAAATACTGAATACAAGTCAAGTGAAGAGGGTCCTACTCAGGGGAAGCTGATAGTTTTACCTTTTCAGTTGCCCTTGTCAGCTACCATGTAAGATCATATTGGAAAGTCAGGGATATTTTTTACTTTGAAATTGAAGCAAAGTATTAACACACAGTCTTTTGGTTGCAAATTTTGCTGGTAAATTTATTATACACAAAAAATATATAATTGGCTTTTTTTTACAGGATACATTTGGCAGATTCTGTACATTTCCTGTCACTCTTACTATATTCTCTTCTATGAGATCTTAACCCTTAATGATAGTTTCATTTATGTTCATAAAATTGTTTTTAAAGTCTAAGAAGGCAATGACCGTACAAGGAAAGTTATTTCAAGTACATTCTTACCTTAAATAAATGGTTGATATATTTGAAGAATTGTGAATATTTCCTTTATTTTCCTCTTAGCAAAGAGGTATAACTCCCTGATTTGTTTTGGATTTACCAACTCTTTTTCTTACTATATTTATCAAAGCAGATTTCTCTCTAATTTGGCTGACATATTTTGATCATAGCCTCTTAATTTAAAACTGTCTTCTACTTCATTAATACCTCCAACCTATACTAGACCACATACACACACAATAATTTAAATGAAAAATACCACAAAATAAGCTTGCACCTGAAGTATTTGCTTTTAAATTTATGTCTCAGACTTTCTAAGAAGTTCAGTCAAAATTATCATCTAGTCATCAGCACAAATCAGCTATTTTACTTTATTTATTCATTTATTTATTTTATTTTTAACCAAGAACATGTATTGGTACATTGTACATATAATGATCACATTCATCATATTTGTTTTGTACCTGTATATGATGCATCTTGGTTCTCCCGCCTCTACCCAACCCCTCCCCACTGTTCCCTCCATCCCTATTTACAGCAGGTTTATTCACATTTCTCCATTATTTCCCTTTCCCCTTTCTTTCCGTTTTTTTCCCTTCCTACTTTTCCCCCTTCCCTCTTTCTAGTACTCCTCTCCTTTGTATATTATCTTCCTTTTATGTAATATCTATTACACCTCTTTGTCCTTATTTACAGTTATGGTTTCTCATATCAGAGAAACAAGTCAATGTGTACTCATGAGTGTCTGATCTATTTCACTTAATAGTATCTTCTAAAGGAACATCCATTTGCATACAAATGACTCTAGTTTATCTTTTTTATGGCGGTGTAGTACTCCATAGTGTAGAAAAACCACATTTTCTTTAGCCATTCATTGGTTGTTGGACATTTAGGCTGCTTCCAAGACTTAGCTATTACAAATTGTGTTGCTATAAACATGGTTGTGCATATATCCCTGTGGTATGATGATTTTAATTCTTCTGGGAAGATCCCCAGTAGGGTAATAGCTGGATCAAATGGAGCCTCTAGTTGTAGTTTGTTGAGGAATCTCCATATTGATTTCCACAGTGACTGGACCAGTCTACATTCCCACCAACAGTGGAGGAGGGTTCCTTTCTCCCCATAGCCCCTCCGGCATTTGTTGTTGGTTGATTTTTTCATAAATGCAGTTCTTTCTGGAGTGAGATGGAATCTTAACGTTGTTTTGATTTGCATCTCTCAAAAGACTAGTGATGTTGAACATTTTTTCATATATTTATTTGCCATTTTTATTTCTTCATCTGAGAAATATTTATTCGTTTAGTTGCCCATTTTTGGATTGGGTCTTTAAATTTGGGAGGTTTGATTTTTTTGAGTTCTTCATATATTCTAGATGTTAGACCTTTGATGGATAGCTATCAAAAATTTTTTCCCATTCTGTGGCTTTTCGCCCTGCTCTATTGGTGATTTCTTTTGCTGTGCCAAAGCTTTTTAATAGCATGTGGTTTATTTTACTTTATTTTATTTTGAGTGCTGGGGATCAAACTCGGGCCCATGTACTTTTTAGGCAAGCACTATACCACTGAACTAAATCCTCAAATGCCAAAGCAGTTATTTTAGATGGCAAAATTTTGTCAAGCTAAAACAAAGCATCCAACCCTTAAGAGTAAATAAATGGGAAGACCTTATTTCCAATTCATCTCTAGTTTCTTTGAGTCTTGGCAAACAACTACAAATTGCTCTTCCTATAATAGACAACCTGGCTTCTTATGGAAGTGTAGAAACTTAGTGACCTTAGAGTATCTTCAAGTATAAAGCTGGTCTGGGATAAACCACATTAATAGCAATTTCCTCTTGTCATTCTTAAGCTGTCCTTTTATATTTATGAACTACTTTATATGAGTTAAATATTTTGGACATATTTTTGCTATTTCAACATGTGTCTGATACATATGTAAAGCTGTATGTTGTACAATTACTTAATAAATAATTGTGCAAAATATCCAAAAGTATTGCAACTTCAAAAGATGGTTAAAGGGGCATTATTAATAGGATGCATGGGGACAGTGGCAGCTGACGCTTTTCTTTCTCAACATGTGGCTTATGTTATAACCAAGTAAGCCTCCAGCTTTTATCTCTGGGAGTTGTGAAGTTCACTGAACATAAGGTCTCGATGTCTAATTAATCCTTACTCTAAATTCACCTAAGTAAGTCCAACATTTATAGGAAGTTGGTTTTTGTTAGCTGTGCCACCTTTCACCCTACCACACATCTGGGAAATATTCAGTTTAAGATCAAGTCCAAGCCTTTTGGCATTAACTACCTTAAAACATTAAGATATCACCGGGAATGGGCCTCTGTTTCAGAAAATTAGAAGCATATTTGAAATATAAACATGAATGCGACAGTAGTATTTCTTATAATGATTGAGAGATATTCCTTTATTATAATGAGGGAGCATGGTATCAAATGAAGGAGGTAAGGTAAGTCTAAATAGTAATATGCTGCTAAAATACCTGTACGTATAATTCTATAAATGCTAAAAATTAAGTATATTAATTACTACAGTTTTTCTTCCTGGTTCTTGTATTATTATGATGATAAAGAAAATACAGACACTATATAAACACCACAGATTTTGTCTATTCCTTGGAAAATAACAAATTACAATTTAAACTATTCAAATTACGGATTAGAGATAATTAGCTCCACAGTTGAGCTATTATAATTTTCGGTGAGATTTTTGACTTTTTACTTTAAAATAGAAACTACTTGGAAGTTTTCTTTAGACTGTAACTCAGTCACAGTGTGTATGTTTTGCCTTCATATTCTTGATCACTAAAAGTGAGCTTGTGGGGACACGCACAAGTTATAACAGTTGACTGTGGCCCCATTAACAGACTAGGGTGAAGGGTAAAATGAGAGATGGATAAATGAGAAGTGTTTTTCTGTGGGTTTCAAGAGGGCAACAAACGATTTATCTGGGAGCTAAATTTACTTTTCTAATAAGCCTCTTCCTCTCCTCAGAGTAGAAATTAAACTGAATTAGACATCCCTCAAGTCATGCATTCATTTGAGGCGCTTCCCTGTTGCTGGGGTCGTGCTATTAAGACTTTCTTCATTATGTATTTCATTTCCCAGCTGTGCTTACCAATTCTGACTCTTAGAAACTGCTTGCAAAATGCCTTCAACTTCCAAATGCTTGCGTCCTAAACTTTATGTAATTTTAGTGTCTATTAAGTAATTGTTTCGATAAGAAATGAAGAAGACTTTGAAAATGTGGCTCTTTGCACCTTCAGTTGGGTATTCAGAAATTTTTCTCAAGCAATTTCTGTGTTTGATTCAATGTTTTCTAAAAAGCATTGACATTTAAAACATTCTTTGAAAAGGTCACTCTCTGAAGACATGTGAGCAAATTGTACCGAGGGTGTTATGTGTGTGCAATTAGGGTTCTTTTCTCTTTAAAGCCTTGCCAGTTTCTAAAATGAATGAGGCTCTACCAGCTACGTTTTCAACACCTTTTTCACATTTTTGGGTCTGACACAATGCTGTTGTTGCATTCAAAAAAAATGTGGAATTGAGAATTGAAAAGAGTTAACAGCCAAGCTATTATAACACACATAATCAAAGACCACCAAGAGCAGAAATCACGCTAGCATCATGCTAAAAGGAATGTGAATCAGTGCCATGAATGTTACGGTTACTCAATACTTAGTGATTGGTTGATATTTACATGTGCAGACTTTTGGGCTTGAGATGGAGACATCCAAGCAGTGTTCTGCTGAATATAAATAACTTCATGAAAAACAAGAGAAAAACCTACAAATTCTCTATCTCCCCACCTCTTCAGAAACAACTACTAAAAGTATTAAGTCCATGAGATATGCAAATTGTAAATATGAACCCCATTTTATCAATAGAATAATACAAAAAGGAGTTTAGCATCTTGTTTAAAAATCTCTTTTTATCTTTTGGTAGGGACTCTGTTGATGTAGTTGCAGCTTTGGCTTGGCAAACTGTACACTGTATGGCTTTGGAAAAGCTAGTTAACCTCTCAGAACCTCCTTTCTCATCTGTAAAATAAGAAGGTTGCCCCAGAGGTGAGTAGCAAAACCTTTTCCAGCTTTACAATTCTATAACCTATGAACAAGAGCCAAAATTACAATTTAGAATCTGGCACCTGTTTTTATACTAAGTGCCATGAATGGAACTGCTTATTTCATTAATCTCACATGTTGAGTTTCTGTATGTAACCTAGTTTGGCTTTGTTGTTTATCCTTTAAAGGAACTAAGCACACCATCATTTTGGCAACTGTGGATGATTCTTGCAAGACCTTTTAATCATACATGAGAAATAAATACAATGACCAGTAGTGTACATATCTTACTGCCCTCTAGTGGGCGACACCATGTCTTCCTTAGGTTACCCACAGGATTGGTTAAGACTGTGCTTCTCAAACTTTGTACTAACCACCTGGAGTGAGGCCTCAGCTTGTGTCTTGCACTCAGAATGAGTTCTGTGCTGTTGGCCATAGGAGCACACTTTGAGTCTCATAAATTTAAGAAATTAAAGCTCTTTGTGCTATAATTAGTTCAAATAAGGAAGGAAGCATATTCAGCCTGTGATATAAATTTCTAGTTAGCAGAAAAAGAAGAAAGAACCAGAGAGGAGAAGGAGGGGAAGAAAGAGGAGGAGGGAGAAAGAAGGGAGAAAAAGCAAAAGGAAGGAAAAGAAGAAGGTGGAGAAGGTGGGATTACATTCACCACACTGAAGGACTCGTGGCAAAACCACACTGTGCTTGATCACTGCCAATCTGTAGAAAGTTTCTAAATCTAAGTTTAATACAACAGGATATGCATTAGGACTTAGACTGCACCCCATTTAAGTGTAATATATTTTTGTAAATTGTAATTAAAAATAAGTATGTCTTAGTCACTTTTTCATAATGGGGCATAATGCCAAACACCACAACTTAATGGAGGAGAGGTTTGGTTTAGCTCACAGTTTTAGTCCATGGTCGGCTGGCTCTAAAGCAGAAATGACATGGTGGAAGGGTGTAGTGGAGGAAAGCTATATATGGCAGTTAGGAAGCAAATAGAATAAAGAGGAGCTGGGAAGAAGAATATACCTTTCTGGGTCATGACCTCGTGACAGATCTCCAACCAGGCTGCCTGATCTGATCTCCCCCATGATCCAATCACCTTTTAAACACACGAGCCATTTGGGGAACATGTGAGATCTAAACCATAAGATTTTTTTCCCTAGACTGCAAAAGACTCATGTCCATCTCATTGTGCAGAATGTATTTAGTTCATCTTTAAGAGTCTCCAAAGTCTTAACAGTTTCAGCTTTGCCAAAAGCCCAGAGTCTCTCATCCTCAACTCTGCTTACAGGAGATTAATAATAGTGCTTACTTATGAACTGCCGCTCTGTACTAAACCCTACGCTAAGCACACTGTAGGCATTCATTCGATGGCCCCAATAGAATACATTATTATATACATGAGGAAGTTGAAACCAAAAGAGCTCAGAGTCGAGTCCAAACTCATGTCTGATGTCAAACATTTGGGTCCTTAACCACTTCTCTGTGATTTGATTTCCCTTTTCTCAACGGTTGTCCCATCAATGTAATGACAGTAGATGATGCCTATGCTACCAGTTTGAGTAATAAATGATGTGTGCCTGGACCTCAGCATCTCTTCATCCATATCCAAAAGAGGGGAGTGGGGCTCTGGGCAGAATGTGAAGAGACCAGGAAGAGGCAAGGAGGAGCCTGATGCTGACATCTGAGTTTTAGGACTGGCTGTCTATTCTATCCCTTCAATGGACAAAATTCCATTTTGTCCCACGAACTTTTCAGAGCTGTCTCTTTTCAGAAACAAAAGGTCACATGGGGCAAAAAGTGATTGTCATCTTTTTTTGGGCTACAACTAGGAAGGGCACTATTCTTTGCTAAACTGATCAATGTGACTCCAAATTTATTTTCCCTATTTTCTGCTTCCAGGCAAGGCTTAGTTGTGATGGAAGCTTGTGCTATCCCAGGTCTTTCTTTTGTTGAATAAGGATATAATGCCTTCTTCATACGTCCATAAGTTTAGGCCTTTCACCTGCCACTTTATCATATTATCCCTGAAATCTGGAGTAAGAATCAATCTGAATACACTGTTTCTACTTGTCCTTTCTTAGAACACTCTAGTTTTGCTTCTGGAATTTTCTTAGGCCTCTTTTACAAAGATCTCTTGAGATCCAATACCAGCATAAAGTCTCTCCCAGTTCACTGAAATGAATGAATGAATAAACAAACAAGTAAATAAATGTATGTCACATTGTTGGCTCAATAACACAGGGCAACATGGTCAGTGCTACAGGAAAATCTGAATTCCAAAATGCCTTTGAAACTCATGACTGGAACTTTCTTTCTAGGTCACTAATTCACACTGGACACAATGGATGTTCTGATGGTTAAATGGTGACCCAGCCTTATCCAACTTGTTTACCCAGCTGAAATTCAAGTTCAGGTTTTTTTCAATCCCAGCCTAATGCTCTGTTAGCTTTAGAAAAATTGATATCGGTTGGGGATTTAGCTCAGCGGTTAGAGTGCTTGCCTTGCAAGCACAAGGCCCTGAGTTCGATCCCCAGCACCAAAAAAAAAAAAAAACAAAAAAAAAGTGATACCATTGCAGAGTAGCCGTCACCTGCAATGGTAATGCCAGGGCCACAGGAGGGCTAGTTCCTGCTGCTATTCAGCCAGCTGGAGAGTCCAGGAACTAATTACCAACAAACCCGGCAACAGCTCCGTGGATAAAGATGGCAGATGCTAGGGAGAAACCACCACTGAGAATAAGGGAAGTACTTGTATGGCAGAACTTTCTCTTTTAATCATTTTCATTTGAACATTTTCTCCTATTAGAGTTTTAGGATTTTTAAAAAGACATAATATTGTATTTGACTTAATTTAGTCTTTTCCATATAGTGCCAAAATTCTATAAACAAAATTTACAGAACATGCTACTTTACATATCACAGCCATTATATATATTCATTCAATTGCTAAACTGCCCAGGCAGGACTTGAAATTAAAATCCTGCCTCAGCAGATTTTAATAATTCATAAAAGCATTCATATTCTAAATTATTTGAAATATCAGAATATAATTCACAAATATTAAATTTATATAATACATTTTTTTCCAGTGCTAAAGATTGAACCCAGAGTGTTCACACTGAGCTACCTCCTCAGCCTATTTTACTTTTTGTTTTGAGACAAGATCTCAGTGATTCAATCTGAATTGCCCAGATGGGGGCTGGGGGTGTAGCTGAGTAGTACAGCTTTTGCCTAGTATGTGGAAGGCCCTAGGTTCAATCTCCAACACAATCAAATTGCCCAGCTGGGATAATCCTTCTGTCTCAGCCTCCCAGAAAGCTGGAATTACAGGCATGTGCTACCACACAGAGCTACAAATGTTAATAATTAAAATGACTTTATCAAAGATTCAAAACAAACAAACGAAAAAAAGGGCGATCCTATGGATTGAGACCTTTGACAGATTAGAAAATAGAAGAGAAGAAAATTTAAACATAATGGAAATAGAACATAGTGTATGTGGGTCCTGGCCACATCTGTAGCTTAACAGAATGGAATTTCTTTACCCTTATCATTTCATATCAGTGAACTCACAGGTTTCCAACATAGTTTGAAAACAAGTTTTTACCTGCATTTCATTAATATTCTTTTTTAAAAATTTTATTATGATGGTACATTTTAGATGTACATAGTGATAACATTTGTCATAGGGGATTTGTACCTGTACATGATATATCTTGTTGCTTCTTTTTTTCCCACTCCCCTCAAAGCTGTGGCCCCCATTGCTGCTAATTCTTATGTCATTTGTATGCAAATTTGAGTACTTTATATGCACTTTCATTTTTATTTCTAATGTATATAATATTTTTAGTAAGGATACCTTAAATATTTTTCTATCTCAAAAGTTATTTAAATAGTCTAAGTCTGATGCTTCTCAAATTGCTTTCATGGTATTTGAGAACATGTATGTGTGTATATATATATATATATACACACATACATTTCTTTTCAGATTGAACATAAGACTATAAATTGGCTGAAATCTTTGGGACTAGAAGTGTTCAGATTTTGGCTTTTGGAATATTTATGTATTCACAATGAGGTACTTTGTGGATGGAACCCGAGTCTAAACACGAAATTCACTTACATTTCACATGCACATTTTATGCATAGATTGGAGGTCATTTTGTACAACATTTCTAATGTTATTGTGTTCTTCTTGCAACCTGACATATGAGATAATATGTGGAATTTTCCACTGGTGGTGGCTGTTATGTTGGCACTCAAAGAATTTCTGAATTTGGAGAATATTGGGTTTCAGATTGTCAGATTAGGGATACTTAGCCTGTATTTTCTGTGCTTCAATTTCATAATATCGAGAGACAATCAGTCCCAAACAGTTAACACGACCAAAATTACCGATTTTCAGATTCTTTGTTTCAGTCATATCACTTCTTTTCCTAAGCTCCCCTCCTCTAAAGGGAGGCCAGAGAGGACTGTCCTCAATAAAGATTTCTCCAGTGAAGAACACAAATGAGGGGCAGACTGTTCAGGTAATGCTTATAAATTTGGTCTCTGAAAATTTCAGGGGGTGGGGATTTAGCTCAGTGGTAGAGTGCTTGCCTAACAAGTGCAAGTCCCCCCAGCACCATCACCCCCACAGAAGATGAAAATTTCAGAATGAGTTCAAATCCTGATTCTAGCATTTATCTTTGTGACCGTATCTTCCTTTAAGTCCAGATTTTCTTTTATATCAATAGTATGAGATAATAATAGATTTTAGAGCTATGGGGGTAATTAAATGAGATGATATCTTTAAAGCATGTAGAACAAAGATAACAGTTGTAAAATGACAGTAATTAATCTCTTTGTTTTGCATATTTCGGCAGTCAGAAATTTTTCATTCAAGTTATTTTCCACTTAAAATAATGTCCAGATAGAAGTGATATATCAAAAAAAGTATATTTTAATCAACAGGAGAGGAGAGGGGAGGCAGCGGCAAGGCAGAATGATAAACCAGGAGAATAATCAAAGGCAAATCTCAAGTTTTCCTAGATCTGACATTCATCAACACTTGCCCAAAATTGAGAAAGATGACTATCTTACATAAGAGTATCAACATTACTACCACTACTATTACAAAACAATTTCTTGAATCCTTAGAAAGGACTCTAGTATCTAATCATTTTACTTGTGGATGTTATTAAATTTTTTTTGTTAATTAAAAAATTGTTTTTCACTTTTATAGTACATGTTTGCAGTACAGAATGATTACATTCACTGTAGGGAATTGGTACATGTACATAATACATTTCAATTCCCTCCCCCCCATCCACCCCCAGATTTGTTTATTTATAAGACCTTACAAAGTTAATTATATAAACAGATTGAAAACCAGACTAACAGGCCAAAGAACATATAAAACATGTAAAACGATTCTACTAAGTCAAGGTGTACTTTTAGATACATGCTAGTCCACATGCTAGACTATAATACCTTTTGTTTCTGGTTCTTCCCCTATTCCCTGTCTTTATTTAATAAGTTTTTCATATTGAGTTTTTCATATAAGATAAACCATGAAATATTTAAGTTTATGTGCCTGAGTATTAAATTTTCCAAAACTGGTAAGTCAATGCTATATTAGTGACTTCAATGTATTATGCAAATATCACACAGATCTGCTCTGACACTGGAATATGAAGAAAATAACCCTTAAAAAGCTACTATTGAAATTGCAATAAAAGATGAATCAATTAAATATAAGCACTATAGTATGAGACCATGTCATTATGAGCAAGTGGGATTTAAACCTAGAATTAAAATATAGTTTACAATAGATAAAGTGCACACACTGACATAACTAGTAATTAATATTAACCAAAAAGTTCAAGTCCATGTAAGGTAACATTTAGCAAAAAACAGAGAGGTTAAAACGGAAAAGAAGAACCCATACTATCATTACCTTTGGAAGATAACATTAACTATCTAAACTAAAATACAAAAATAATTATCAAAAATTTCAGTAATTCCTTAAGTTGGTTCTATATAGGTCATTTTAAATCAACAGTTTTTCTATGTGACAACCACATTTTCTATTTCTATTAGGAAAGGAGATGATCAGAGTTACCAAAGACAGATTTATGTATTTAAAAGTATATAGTGATCATTATGTATGGTAATGACAAACTGAAAATAATCTATGTGTCCAGTTAAATGTATGTATGAAGTAAATTATTTAACATATGATTATTCTGTTTCTACTAACAGTCATAGAAAATGTTAGAAAACTGTTACAAAAAATATTAATGATCTGAAGAATTAGTAGTAATGTAAACTTTAAGCAGGACATTATTATATGCCCACAATTCTATAAAAGTTATAATTCAACCTATAATTTAGGTACCACGTATTGTTTTTATACATTAGAAAGGAGGTAGATAATCTAAAACAACAATGATTTAATTACAGTTTTTTTCTTTTCTTTGTATCATTCTGTATTTTCTACAACTAGAGTTTAGAACTTTTCTCAGAGCACAAAATTGATTCTCAGAAAAGACAGCAATAGGCAAAGCTCAGGGCCACCGAATCAAACGCAAAGCATGAAGCTTGAGGAGCCCCCGGCCCGGCGTCCCTACAGTGAGTGCAGCCCTCCCCGTCCCCTACAGAGGGTCCCTGCCAGGGCCACACTGAAAGATGCGCCACAGCCGGCCTTCAGGTTGACAAAGGCATCTGTGGAGCGCTCCAGCTTCCCAAGGCTTTGATGTGTTTGAAAGATCAGCAAAGCTTTACCCTTGTCTTCCTTCATGGCAGCACAAGTTCAAAGAAACACTTACTATGAAGAGGGTGAATCCTAACAAAAGCTTCTCCCTAGTTCTGAATTTCAATGTAAAGTTTCTCCACAACTTAGCAGCAATGCTCTGACTGCTGAGTTAAAGTACTCCATTCATTTTCATTTGCCCTTTGTGATTAATAGTTGTTTCAAGTATCAAGGACAAAACAATGGAGACATTTTATTGTTATTCAGCAAGGAATGGAAGAAGATAATACAGAGAATTAACGCAGAAAAGGAAACCGTATCTATGTCGAGATTATCTAACCAGCTACTTAATAATGGATTTGAAGCATATTAACAAGATCTGTTAGGATGGAAGATGTTTACATAAAGTCAAATCAAGGAATCTAATTTCCTGTTTATTTAGGACCAATTATGTTTAATTAAAAAATCTCTTACTAATTTTCTTTCTAAAAGTGAACATTCCATACAGTGAATGTATTTAATGAGGATATTTTATGAAAATGTCCAAAATATCTAATATATGTCTAGAGAGAGTAAAATCACAAAGAATATTTTAAAATTGATTTTTTAGGTTAAGTCTGTACATCTTAGGTTCTCAGTGCTGTGAAGAGATATTCAGAGTAATCAAACTATTTTAGAATTCTTCATTTGAGACTTTAAGATTAACACACAATTTACTAATACAAGTTAGATTAACCCACCACTTAAAATATATTACCTATAATTTAACTGATTTTAAAAATTTAAATATACAAATAACGATACTGTCTTTTAAGTATATTAGAGATTTGGGAGTTGAAGAAATAGAAAAATAAAACACAAAATTAAAAATGTTGAGACTAAGGCACTCTATTAGGAATAGTATTTTCTTTATATGAATGGGCTTTGTTCCAGTATGGGAAGACAATTGCCCTTGTTGTGTATTTGCAAATTATCTAAAATGCAGTGATAACCTCCTATCAACACTCTGTGAATCAGTAACCTACTAGGCTCACGCTGAGAAATTGTGGCTTACTTCTTTTCTTCTTTGAATGGTGTCTTCTTATCTTAAAGGTTTCCTCTGTCCATTTGACCCCTATCTTTAACATCACGCTTCCTGATCTTTGCTCTTCAGCTCCTCACCTTGCCACTTTTGGCTAAATTCTTCCTCTGTTTCAGGCTTATTATCTCAAACAAAGGGACAGCCCTTCGGGCCATCTGCCTCCTCGTTCTTTTCAGGCTCCTATCAACACCCATCTCTCACATCTGAAGACTTAAGGTTTGTATTCTTATTCACTACTTTAAAATAAAGTGCAGCTTTCTTCATTTCCCTTAACTTTCAATTTCTTTCTCCACTGTTTGGTTTGTAAGTTAGAAAATAGCAAAAAAAAAAAAAAAAAAAAAAAAAAAAAAAAAAAAAAAAAAAAAAAAAAAAAAAAAAAAAAAAAAAAAAAAAAAAAAGGCAGGATTTGTAGATCAGGAGGGAAGAACTTAAGAATGTAGTCTTATCTTTGCCCCATGTATCAACTGCCTTTACTGACAGTCCTCATGCAGTTTTGCATTTCAAGTACATCTAAAGTGTTGGACAGTTACAGAGGAATGATATCACAGAACAGCAAATAAAAACAACAGCAGCAAAGAAGACTAAAATAGTGAGTGGAGGGAGAAAGCAGAAGTTTTGCATCGATACAATTTGGAAGGTTAAATGATAGTGGCTCAAAGAAAAAGCATTCTTTGTGATTTGTTTCTTAGTCTCTTCAAAAATTGCCCAAGAGTTACAAACCTGAGTGAGTCATAAGCCTTTGATATCTTCTCTATCATATCCATAAAGTGACAGTTTTTAGCTTCTTGGTGCTCCCTTTTAAGTCTTTAAAAGACATACAACACTAATGTAATAGCAAAATATTGTGAAACAATAAAAGTTCAAAATTGTTGAACATAATATATGAATGCATTAAAACAGTATGTGTTCATTCTAAAATACAACATTTCTTTATCAGAATGGCCTGAGGTATTGCCTTTTCTCATTGTGATACTGTTACTTTCCGTTATTTTGTCAATATTCACCCAAATGTTTGATAGCTTGTAGATACTCCATAGCTTTTATGTTAAGACTGGAGAATGTTACCAGATATGAAATTCTGAAAAAAGAAAAAACAAAACAAAACAAACTTTTGAGGAATTAGGCTCTAATGGAGTAGTGTTGTTTTGTTTTTAATTCACAGTTAAATTCTCTAGGATCGGGCTGGGGATTTAGCTCAGTGATTAGAGTGCTTGCCTTGTAAGCACAAGGGCCTGAGTTTGATCCCCGGCACCACAAAAAAAAAAAAAAAAAAAATTCTCTAGGATCTAGTATCTACTTTGGATAAATTTAGAAAGATGCAGGAAAAAAAAAGAGAATTGATTATTCTACTTACATGAAAGCACCCATCCCCCAAAACTGTTAATCAAAGGTAGAATTAGCCAAGGAAGAAAAAATCTACTTCCCTATAAAAATCACAGAAATTAACATGAGACACTCCCCAAGTCAAAGACTGGTTTACATGACGACTTGAAATATATTTCCCATATGATAAGATAAAAACTATATTCTAATCAAGTTTTCCCTTCTTATTTTTTGTCATCTGTCTACCCAATTTCTAGGTTCCTGAGTAAAAGTTTGCCCATAAGAATTAAGAGTTCTAGGTGAAATAAATGAATGTTTGTTAATTTAGTAATTACTATAGTGCAATAGTCTATAATGGATTTTCCTTCTTTACTATTTATATTATCAGATTCATTCAGTGTGTCTTCTTGGAAATTTGATGCATGTAATAAATAAATGTTCAGTCAGATAAAAATTGGTTAGATTTAGCTTTTAAAGGATTTTAGAAAAGAGTAAGAATTTTTAAAAAATAAAACTGCACTACTCAGTTCTACTTCATTGGATCATGGATCTGATTTACTGAGTAAAATGAAAGACTAATATATTATGTTCATTATTTTATACATTCAGATAGGCAGACTGACTGACTGAAATACTTCCACAACCCACCTCCCCATTAACAGAAAACAAGGACAGGACTTGTGAGACTCTTCAGGTAGCTATAATTTGTAGCAACAGTGTGTGTTAATAGTGCTAATGATGGTTTAACAACATAAGAATTAAGATTTTCTTCTTCGTGGCAAGGTTACAATTAAGAAACCAGATAAGTAGACAGGTGTGAATCCAGATGTAGTGACCAAGGGGGACAGCCATGTTGTATGGTCAGAGATCTGGTCAGAAGAGCAAAGTGACATGTACGGTGTCGACTGGTGAGATTGAAAACAAAATACTTATCCATTCCAAGATTGAGGTAAGCTGCTTTCCCAACCCAGGTATTTTAATGCATCTTATTGGCATGGTCCAATTTTAGGGCACACTAAACTTTATACCTGCATAGAGATAAATTTAGACAGATGACGACCCCAAGTTCGAACATAAATTATTAGGAATTTGAAGCACTGTACTTTTCACTAGATTGCTATAAAACCATAAGATATATCACTTGAAAATTGTTGATGAGACTACGTGTGGATTTTTTTTGTTTGTTTTGTTTTCTACATTTCAAATAACAGTAAAAATGTCAGTTTTGAGCTGACTTATAATTTGGGCAAAAGTCAAGTTTTTTTTCTTTTTATAAAAATTAAGATTTTACCATTTGTTTTTTCTTTTTCTACAAACTCCCTAACCACTTCTGCTTGGAGGACAAATATTTTGTGTTTACAATAGTTAGGACTAAGCAAATACGAGTTTTCCTTCAAGATCATTTTTCTGTGAACATTTGTTAATAATAACAGTAAGCTTCAGCATTGTTCTCATTTTATGGTATGTATCGGGTCAGTGGTTTCTAGGGGTCAGTAAAGGAAAGGAAGTTTTTGGACTTTCAAAGGATTTCATTTGAAAAAATAACTTTCTGAATCTGGATAAGAATCACTTGGATATTCTTAGGAACTTCTCTGATTCTGGCTACGTATCACATGCCCAATTGTTCATTAGCTTCCCTCTTCTCTTATTGTATATGTACTATCAACTTGTAGTTTGGGATGCCTCAAAGATTTCAGTTATCGAAAATTAATAGTCACACACACGTTCTCCATAACTTAAATGAGCATATCTTATGCATATACAGTATTTTTCAAAGATGTGAATTTTTTTAGCGATAAAATAATAAAATTTATTTTAAAGCCTCCTTACTAACTTTTTATCATGATGCAAATATAATGATTCCATGTAACAGTCTGCAAAATAGGTTAGCCTTAAAACTAGGCTTCAAATATGTTGAGAATTACCGACTGTATATTTTCTGTTGTATTGCAATAAATGAATAATAGAATGAGAAAAGGGAAGATTTGAAGAAAATATAAGGAAAATAAATTGAAACTAAATTTCTCAAGCATATTAGATTTCAAAAATATTTTTATTCTTCTGTTTACAAGAACATTAAACCTCTAATTTCCCATGATTGTTGTACTTCTGTTCATCTTTGCCTAAATGAATGTTTCTTTCTGTCACCAATGTCTGTTCATATTCTGGACATTTTGGGGTATCTTTCATTTTAAAAATAACTTGCCTTTGACTTCAAGTTTTTTTCTATTTCTCTCTCTCTCTCTTTTTTTTTTGTTCTCCTTCTCAGAAAAACGTAAGTTTTTTTGTTTTTTGGTTTTTTTTTTTTTTTTTGTATGTGAAATCTCCATTATCTCACTTTTCATTCTTTTCATCAGATCAGCGAAACTGGATTTCCAGTTGCCTTTCATCAGGCACCAACTATCCCATGTTGCTAAATTCCAATGGTCTTTTCTCATCGTACTTGTCCCCTCAGGGACATTTCATAGAGCTGACTCTCTACACTTCTGGAAACAGTTTTCTCACCACTCTTCTGATACATCATACCTGACTTTTCTCCTATCACCCCTGATGCTCCTTCTCAGTCCCTTTTCTATCTTTTTCCCTGGTTCTGCTTATACAGAAATACTGTTCTGACTTTGGACTCAGGCCCAAATGTTCTATGCTGCTTCCACATGGCCGTCTGTTGCATGAGTTTAAATTCCAAACATATGTTGATACTGTCCAAACTTGTATCTCCAGCCATGACCTCTTCCCAAAGCTCATAAACCTCTAAATACTTAACAGCTGCCCTCGAAATTTTAATAGTGATCTTAATATCTCCAAAATTAACTGATTCGTCCTCTGGAAGCTGGTGCTTGTCATTCCAGTAAAAAGCATTTCTATTTACTTTTTCTCCTCTTGCATCTGCACAAACCACCCCCATTTGCAATCAAATACGAAGACTTACTGCTTCTACTGCCAAACTGCATCTTGACTGTATTTTAACTTCTCTACAGCTCCATCGTGCTATCTAGAGCCATCACGTTATTCTCAATTGCAGAATGTTTTCATTTTTTCTCTCCTATCTCTTGTCCCCAAAGTTGTCAAAGTGATTTTTTTAAGAACGCATAAATTATATTGTGTCGCTCATCTACATCAATCCCTTTACTGGGTTCCCTTTGAATTAGATGTCAGACCCCTGATCATAGTTTACAGGGGCATAATCTGCTTTTTAAACTTCTTCCACACTCTTCTTTACACAACATTCTCCAGCCCAAATGGCTTTCTTTTTTTGTTTGTTTGTTTGTTTGTTTGGCTTTCTTTCTTTTGCTTGAGTGCAATGATTTTATTCTCCATAACTCATGCTCTGGGCTTTCTTTCTCTGAGTTTTACATGGCTTACTCCAGCCTATCATTCAGGTTTCAATGCAAATATCATCTCCTCATAAATACAAAATCTGATATAAATTGGTCTAAAATAACTCCATCCTGAACTTTTTACAATGATAGAAATGTTTGATAATTTAATTATTTTCATGAATTAATTTAAATCAAAACAGCTACATGTAGCTTATGGCTACCGTATTGAATAGCACAGTTCTAGGACAGCACTTAGTTCCATTTTAAAATACAATTTAAAGTCATATGTATTTAGTGTTTAAAATCTATTAACTTACTTTTGAAAAAATTAATTTTTCTTCTCTACAGTGTAAGCCCCATGAGAGTGGGGATGTCTTTGTCTGTTTGCTTCTGTACATTCAGTACACAGAAAACAGCCCAACAGGTAGCAATGAGTATTTTTGGGAAAAAAGAGTAAATGAACGGATAAATGAATGTACCTTCTGCTTCCAGCTGAAGCCAGGCCTGACCCTGTTCCGGCCACTGTAATAACATCTGCCTTAGACTTCCTGGGACTGCTTCTGCTTTACTCAAACCTTCTTTTCATGTCAGCATCAAAGCAGCCATTCTGAGTCATACCCATCTAAGTGGCACTTGCCTGCTTATGCCAGTGTGGCAATACTTCCCTTTTCTGTTTGTCAGACAAGGATTCATCCTTCAAAAACCTGAAGGACTGTGTTATGTGATGATTTTTCCCTGGCAAATCCTCCTTTCTCTGCAGAAAATCACTTTGCACAGGGTGTGTGTATATGTGTATGTGTATATTTACATGTGTGTGTACCTGTTATGGGTTGACCACGAATACATCATACTTGATGGCAGGGCCTGTGACTTCCTTTGTAACTGTAGCACAGAGCAGAAGGTCCAGCTGGAGCACATGACACATACCCAGTCAATAATTTCTAAGGAAACCCAGCTCATGTCCTTGTAGCAGAAGTTCCCTGTCCTTGTGGTTAGGAAACAGTGGCAGTAGCAGGTTTTTATTGTTGTTATAGAATAATAATTCCATTTTTATTAGCATTATTTTTAATGCTTGGGTAATATAATTTTAATTATGTTGGGGCCACAATATATTTTTATTTAATATAGAAGGTAAATATAGGAATCTTCCATATAATCATTCTGCACTGTATCATTTTCCCTAAAACTGTCATAATTTGGCATAAAATATAAATAGAACCTGCTCAAGTGAAAATATCTGACAAATATAAGGATGGTTAACAGAAGCCCAAAGATTGTACCTGCCTTCTAGTTATATTATGAGTAGTAGTTAATAGGAATCAAAACAACATTTCTCTAAGGAAATGTCTACCTATTTTAAGAGTTGTGCATTTAAAATTGGGCTATCAAAAAAAAAGTGGGCTATCAGTAAGTTATTAAGAATGTAATTTTCTTTTATGAAACCACTGCAATAGTAGAATGAAATAATCTATAAGCATTAAACAGAGTTAACAGTAATAAAATTTACTCTTGCCATAAATGGAAATAGAACTAAGGACAGAATAAAGGGCACTTAACGTGGGATCTGGATTTTATAATCATTCTGACACTAATTGTGCATATTTGTGCTCACCAGACCTCTGAGTTACAAAGAAAGTTCAGCACAAGTTTCTATCACTTGCATCCCAGATAAGGTGAAACCTGCTATTCTTCACATTATCTCCAGGAGTTCTTAGGAGCAGGTTGCCAGATTTAGTGAATAAAAAGGCAGAATGCTCAAGTAAATTTGAGCTGTAGATGAATAATGCATGACTTTTTATTAAGGTGTATGTATGCTTCGTGTAATATTTTGGGCACCTTTATACTAAAATGTATTTTTTTTTGTTTGTCTGAAGTCCATATTTAACTGGAAGTCCTATAAGACATTAATGGACTTGTGACCTTTTTTTTTTAACGAAAATAATTAACTATGAAAAATCTCGAAACCCTACCTGGGGAGGATGCTGGGAGTTGCTCATTTTTGTTCCCCCTTATTCCTTCTGGCTCTAAATTCTTGTTTACTCTAAATGCTCTAACTTATGTGTCGACTAACATCTTAGTCTCATTTTTTATTTTTTTTGAGGCGGTATGAGGTCTTGCCATATTGTCCAGGTTAGGCTAGAAGTCGCTATGTTCCCACCTCAGCCTCCCAATAGCCGGGCTTACAGATGTGCCCCACATCCAGCTCTTCTATCCTTTATTCTCTGGGCTAGCTGGATTGTGAAGCAGGGCTTCTTTTCTGTAATGTTTTCTCCTAAATTTCAATCAAGGTATTTGTGTATGAAGCTGACTTACCTTAATGTTTACAGCTAGGAGGGTTATATACATTGCACCATTGTAAACAATTTAAGAGTAAATAAAAATGTGCTTTTTTCCCAAAATACTTAGATTACACTCCGTGATCCTTTCCACTTTCTACTAACAGACAATTACTCACTGTTCGGTTGTCTCCATTTTTTTGTCTCCTATTATGTTTCACCTCTTCTTTCATTTCTTCAACCTCTTCTGTCTTGCAAACTTTCCACAACAGCAAAATAGCAGCAATTTAGCTATTTCATTTTCCCCCATCACTTTATAAATTAAAGTCTTTATGACCTCAGGTTTTTAACAATGGAAATTCACCATATGAAAAAGGAAAAAGGTTGGGAGTACTATTCTGCCATAAAGAATTATAAGCTTGAGATATTTCTGGGTAAATGGATGCATCTTGAGACCACACTCTTAAGTGAAATAAATTGGACACATATGTTTAAAGACTGCATTGTCTAGTGTGAGAAACTCAAAGTGTAAATAAAGACTAAAATGTATTATATTGGGAAAGGGAAGAAAATGTCCAAATGGGAAAGGGAACAAGGGAGGGAGAACGGAACAGAGGACAAGAGAAATAAGAAATGGAAGGAAAAAATGGGAACAAAGCTTTTGTAGATAGGGAGGGAGAAGGGGGTGAGGGGAGGGGAATGGGAAAAAAAGAAGCAACAATATACATCATGTACAGGTACAAATCCCCTATGATGAATGTTATCACTATGTACATCTAAAATGTGCCATTAAAATAAAATAAAATTTAAAAAAAAGAAAAAGAAAAGAGCACTTCTCTTTTCTATGTCAGAGATGAGATATATATGTAAAAATGTTAATATATTTTACATATCAAATATTTATATACTATATACATGAACATTTCTAAAAGGTATATATTTACCTATCTTTGTTTGAAGTCATCTTATTTCCCCTGTTGCATATTAGTTTATTTTGAAATGACTTAGGTGTATATGTCATAACAATTAAGCTCATACTTGGTTTTGAAAACAGTTTAATATTCTATGTGTTGTGGCTAAGTATCTTCGGGAAAAAAAAAACCAAAACAGAAAATCTGAGAGTTTAAAACTTTGAATATGTACTTTGACCTAACTTCTAGAACAGTATTTGAAGACAGTTAAGTTGAACGGTTACAATTAGAGTCTTTGGAATCATGTAGAACTGGCTCCAAATTTTAGTTTTGCTGTGGAAAATCAAATCTTATTTGTTTACTTAAAAAACTGAGACAATAACATTGAACTAAATTATTGTCAATATTTCAATGACTAATGTATATCTCCTAAATATATAAAAATATATATTATATATAGGATAATTAAGCTGTTATGTAGCTATGTCAGAATATTCTAAGAGTCTTAAACTAGCATATAAGAACATTTTATGCTATGAAAAAGTACAGATAAGAAAAACACAAGTATAACCAGGAAAGCATGTACCCAAGTATATGGATCATACATACTGGTATGATCACAGATAAAGAAAAAAAAGAGAAAATTCATCAAAATAGAAAAACAGGTAACTCTAGGTAGTAGAATTATGAGTAATTATTATTTAAATAACTCTCTATTTTACACATTTTAATAATGGACATGTAATGATATCAATAAAAACTATATGTTTGTATATATACATATATAAACATATATGCATAACATACATAGATAAATGATACAAGGGGTGATTAAAATATGGTGATATTAAAAAGCCTTTTTAAGCTTCATCATTGTCAAGACATTGTCAAGAATGATGGGGTAAGTGCGTTTGAAGTGTTGGGGCATGTTTTGAGGGGGACTAATTGGAATGTGTCTTACAGTAATAAATTTTTAAATATAAAAATTGACAATAGCTCTTGATCACCCCACACATAAATATTACACAAACACTTTGGTAGTTATATATAACATATTATTTATGTGTATAATTTAATACATGTATCCAGTTTATAATGTTTCATAAGAATCATTAGAAATGAAAGATTTGTATTCCACCCATTTTTATTTCATGAAAAAAAAATCATTTGGCTTTAGCAAAAAGCTCATCAAGTTACTATAGTTATTCATGGTTTTGTTTCATGCATTAGACAGCACTGCAGCTTTTTTTTTTCTTTTAAACATGACATAGTTCTTTTTTAAAAAAAATGAATTGAGTTTTTTAAGATATAGTCTCTCTGCATTGCCTAGGCTGGTCTTGAACTCATGGGCTTATGAGATCTATCACCTCAGCCTCTCTAGTAGGTGGAACTGTAGGCCAACAACACCATGCTTGGGTTAGTAACTTGTAAGTGGAGATTTTTCCAAGTTGACAAAGCTTACTTTTATTTCCATTGTTAGGTAGCTTAGTAAATAAGGCCCAACAAAAATCATTATAATATATTATGTTGTACCACTCTTGCACGTGAATTTTAGAAGTACTTAAAATTAATCTTCTCAAGTCAGCTTATTTATTCTTGTAGTGATAAATAAAATAATCTAACTCAGTTTAGCTCACATTGAATTTCTTTTGGATTTAAAATAGTCTTATTCTCTTCTTTTGGAGAAAAGATGATAATCTAGCATATAAATTTTTTATTTATGTTATTGAAATATATGTATATACTAATAAACTAAGACATGCTTTTAAAGGCATGATGAAGTCTATTAGATTTCTTACTGAAAGAGTATCTTCATTTATCACCCAACAATAGATAGACAGACAGACATATACACAGAGGCAAAACTGATAAAATGAGCCAGCGATTCATTCTCACATCCTTAATGATTAGAGGCTGTACTGAAATATCCCATGCTTGATAAAGGGTAGGTTGCATTCTCTGATTTATCTTCTTTGAAATGAACTAACTTCGTTCTTTACAGTTATGTGGTTTTCCTAAGATTCGGAAACAGAAAAATCTCTGAGGATTTCAGAACTATAAATGAGACTTTAGATGATTAATCACATATACTGTTTAACAGAGAAAAGTGCTACAATGGGAACTTTCCCTCTGCAAACAAGATGTGTATACATTGCAAAACAACCTCATTCCTGGACGTCTAACTCCTTAAAGAAGGAAGACGCTCAGGTGACCTATGGCAAACTTCTATACTTACATTTCTATTTCTATTTTGTTACTATTACTCATTTGGTATTTGGAAATACTGGATTGTACCATGTGAATTTCCATTTTTGCAAAATAAATTTGGAAAAATACAGACAGGAGTGTTGTGATTCACTGTAATAATTTGTGCCAAAAATGCAAGACAAATATGTTCCTTTCTTCAAATTAAAGACACATACACAGGAATACACGTATGTAATCTAGAGTTAAATATTTATCAATTTATCATTGAAATATTTGAGTTTTGGATTTTCCATCAGTCGTGGGAAACATGTTTTAATTTGAATCCACTGGTGAAAGTTAGAAGCTAATAGAGAGCCATAAAAACATCATTTTTACAATTATGAGTGACCAGGGAGAAACACAAATTTGTTAGAAACACAGTCCATGGAAGAGGTATGTTCGGGGGTACACAGGCAAGTGGATGTGTGAATATCATTCAGCACTGCCCACAACATTGGCACAGTTAAGCAAATATACCATCATGCCATTGACCTAGCAAGGCTGAGGGTGTTTACAGGACTTTTCTGGTGTTTTTCATGAACAAGATCAGGCAGCCATGGGATCTACTGTCAAGAGTCAAGTTGAAGGATCAGTCAAAGAGCTGCTTATAGTGCCTCATTCCTCTGAGCAGCTATGCTCTGCTGTTGAGTGCATCCTATAGCTACCTCTAATAAACTCTTCTCATGTCTCTTAAAAAAGCAGAGCTGCTTATATACAACATAAAAGTCAGAGAAGAATTCACACTTGGCTTTTGTGCCTTTAAATGGTGACATCATTAGAGAGGTGGCATTTTTCTTGCCAGGGTACACTTGTACACCACTTGGGGTTCTTATATTTTGGGAACAAATTATCAATTATCAGGAGCTCTACTTGACTCCTTTTAGCTCCTATCAGAACTTTGAGAAAAACCAAAATATAAGCAGTCTAAATTCCAATAATTTCCTTCAGAATACTCCAAGATGCATTTCCACATTAACTTAAAACAGCAGAAGTCCATGATTTAGACATTACTCTGGGACATTTTAGATTCTCTAATTATGGGAACCTGAATTTTTACCGAAGAAAAAATTTCCAGACACAGTCCTATTTCACTAAGAGAATTTGCCAATGTAGAAGATAGCTGGAAAGTTTTCTTTACAGTATCCTGGAAGTACCCTCAGGAGTCCTCAGGTGGCTCTCTTCCCCATCAGTAAAGTAACTTACTGTACCTGAGGATTTTTCTTAGGCTTGAATGAATTAATTACAATATGTGCTCAATAAATGCTAACAAGTTGTTTTGGTTACTATTAAAAATAATCTTTCGGGCTTCTTAGTACTTTATCCTAGGGATATATCAAAATGGTTAGGAGATTTCTTCTTAGAAAACAATGTGGAAAAAAAAAAAGGAAACAACGTGGGGCTGGGGATTTAGCTCAAGTGATAGAGCACTTGCCTAGCAAGCACGAGGCCCTGAGTTTGAACCCCAGAACCTGCCCCCAAAAAAGGAAAACAATGTTTTTGGAAGTTTATAAAATTTCCTTAATATGACAGAGTAGTACTATGTATAGGTAGAAAGAAATTGCATAATCTCAGTGTTTTCCACTTTATTATGGAGATACTATTAATTTAATGTGATCTTGTTATGTTTATGAATTAGACTTTGCAGACAAAGTACCTAAAAACAGTGTCTGGTCAAAATTTACTCTCTGTCATAGTCACCATATCTATAATCCATACTCCTCCTGCATCATCCACGTAAGAATTCAAGGTCAGGGTATATTTTTAGTGTCTAAGTTTGTTGTTATTATTGCTGGTTGTTTGTTTCTTTTGCTTGGTATACTTTGTTTGCCATTGAAAATTGTATGCTTTTTATGAGTTTTGGTTTTATTTCTTATTTTAATAAGCCTAAAGCTAAGTAAGTTTTGCTATTAAGGACACTTAGTAGCAATTCCTAAAAAGATTTCCAAATTATTTTGAGTTAATACTTACTTAACTTCTATTCTCATTTTCTCATTTTAATGGTTTTGTTTTGCATTTCTATTTACATTTTAAATTGCTATAGACCCTTTGATAACTAGATTAAATAACATAAAATAAATAAATCCTGATATCCTTTTTAAATATCATACTGAGATCTTCTCAGAGATCTTCTAAATGGATTGATTCTCTAAGTAAAACTGCAATTAATCTAGAAACTTTTTCTTTAGCAAAAGGGGCCGGGAAGAAAGGCAATTGGTGGAGACCCTACAATCTCTTTCTATTAGCTTTCAGATTAAATGGATTGTCTACTAAGCAATCATTGGGAGAGAAAACTCAATAAGTTATCATAAAGAAAAACATTCTTGTTTTTCCTGTTAGACTGCATGAAAGAACACTCCTGGCTATCCAGCTAGCTCATATGTTTTCATTTCTCAAGTAAAATAAAATTATTAAAAATGCACTGATTATAAGTAATTTGAGGATTTACCCCCTATTTTTGTCTCTCATACAGGTAACAATAAAGCTAAGTATGGTAGAGAGTAAGATGCAAAGCATATAAACCAAGCTTGACAGTGTAGCCCTCTGGAAGGAGAGTCAGAAAGATGCAAATTCAAATCCAGGCAGGGCAACCTGAGGACTCAGCAAGACCTTGTCTCAAAAAAAAAAAAAAAAGTAAATAAAAAATAAAAGGAGGAGGGCTAGACACGTCGCTCAGTGCAAAGGCACCAGTTCATTCATTCCTCAGGAGTAGGATGGTAAATAATAATAAGCTATAATTCTGGAGATCCTTTCTTAATTCAGTTGTGAATTAAAATATATTAGCTCTCCCTTACTTTTACATATTAGTTCCCATTTTTTGAAAAGAATGCAAAGAAACAGAAGATCACTTAACAAAGAACATAGTAGATGTAAAGATTCTTAAATTAAATCCTCATAACTCCTTTCAAGCAAAACTTGAAGAGAACACACAGCATGTTAAATTTCATGTTCTTAGTTCTTACTAAAGTGGTTTTATCTAGCATATACATTTCCTTAATATTGTAATTGACGTCATTTCTCACATTGTGTAAAACACGGTATTTTTAAATTAAAATGCTTTTAAATCATTAAATATAAAATAATGTATATTGCATTAGATTTCATATTATTGCTTCCCTGAGTCTACCTGCCTCATACTGAAAGAAGACTGTTTGCTTTTTTAAAGTCCAATAATTTATTCTTTAATAACATCTGAAGATCTTTAGAACCTTGAAATGTTCATTGTTACAGTATAGCCAGAAATATCACGTAATTGGTATTTCTGAGTTTTCTATTCTCAGAAAGTGTCCAAGTAGACACCAGGCCTCATATATATGATAAAATCTCTAAAAAGTGGTGCTTGTATTTGGCTGTAGCAGCAGGTTATGTGTGGGAATTTGTTCTGTTAGATATGTTACAATGCAGTTGGAGTTTTAATACTCAATCTGTGATGGATAAAACCCAGGGCTCCTGGTTAAGCTACTGCTTGCCCTGAGTCACACTATCTCTCTCCAAAACACATGCAACATGTTAACAGTCCGGTAATTAGTGCACATTCCTGCCTGCTCCTTAAAACCTCACTCCCAGATGCAGCTTTGGTCAGATCTTGGTTTTATTAGCTTTCATGATTCACTACTGTTGTGATACCAGTTCTCTTTCCATTCGTTAGGCTTCCATCTAGCTAGGCAGTGTCGATATGAATTCAGATCATAAGAAAGCAATGCTGGTTGGGGATGTAGCTCAGTGGTTAGAGAGCTTCCCTTAAGCACAAGGCCCTGAGTTCAATCCCCGGCACCAAAACAAGCAAACAAAACAAAACAAAACAAAACAAAAAAAACAGTGCTTTTGGTCCTCTTTATGTGTAACTAGTCTCCAAATTACATGCCCTTATAGTGTAGAACTATATTCTAAATGGCAGGAAAGGGAAATGCAACTTATAAGAGCGATATTATTTCACTTGCATTTTGAATTTGAATAATGGGGTAGGTAAAAAGACTTGACTCACCATGATGACTGTTGTCTCTTGGACCCTTCAAAATGTGTAACGTTCCATCTTATGAAACCTCTTTAATGTATGTGCCTCCAACACAGTATTAAAAATGACTTTGCCTTGGGGGTATATGAAGCCATACTATACTCCTTTTCTATTGTGGATACGATATGAGAAATAATTCAACAGAAAGAGTAAGCAACTTGTAAATTTCTGATATGAAAAGGCTCCAGAGGAATACAAAGCTTGCAGAGAACTCTGAGTGGAGTCTATCCTCCTATATATTTATGATTTAAATTAAAATGGTATCATTTACTAAGAAAGCAGAAAACAAGCATCTCAGATTCTTGAGTGCAAAACCTAGAAGACTAGGTGTTGGTATATAGAAGGTATCAGAGAAACAAGGGGAATATAATGGTCCATATTCTTCTGCAATACTTTAACAAAACTAAATCAATAAAGTACAACACTGCAGAGACAGTTTTAATATATGAATTTGTTTGATTATTTTGAGAGCAGGGTGCTTTTGTATTTGAGGCAGCACGCTTCAGTTTTCTTATTCTGCATGTTATAATTGGAATAAATTGAGATAAGTTATCTTAAGTGGTACGTTGGGCCAAACAGTCAAAGCATATCACGGCTTTTCCCAGTAGGCTTGATCCACTGATGCTTTAACAAGGGAATGCTGATCATACAAGTCTCGGTGTCGGGAAAGGCAGGGAGGTGAAGCTGCTACAGTTTTCCCTAGGAAATCAATGATGGCAATCTAAGGATTTAATTTCAGTTCCATTCCTAAATTTTCACCAACTCCGTTCTGGCTCACAATCGGCCAACAGGGACAGTAAAAATTGCTTGCCAACTGCATTTGAACAAATTTGGGACTCGAAGCCAATTATATGACCAATAGTAACTCAGCTGAGATTGTCCAACTTCTCCCACCGAAAAGGAACGGTTCCCATGGGCAAAATCTAGATAAAGCATCTCGCCCGCTCTTATCAACAAAAAGTTGTGTATGTTTCGGTTTATCAGAAAATCAACTCTCTGCGTCCCCATTGGGGAAGTGAATTAAGCCCAAATTCAACTTAATTTAAGTCTAAAATAAGTAATTTTATTAGCTGATCTACCTAACACTTTATTACACAATGCATTCAATGTCGTAAACATGCTTTTTGGCAATCTCTTACCCTAGCTCAGGGATGGACTTGGAAAACCCTGGGCAACATTTGGATAATGACAATCTCATCTTGTCTTCTTTGGAAAGTAATAATGTAAACAAAATGAGCTCTTTACTGGCAGCCAAATGTAATGGAGTTTGTGTCTGTTCCTTTTCTAATATCAGTGTCCTGGGGCTCTTTTCTCAGCATGTTTCTGGAGGCAGAGGGCTCCATGTCTGTATTCAGTATAAGGATCTTACATGGCATTATCAAATGATTTTCCTAGTTAGACTTTTCTAATGGAAAACAAACTTGAAAAAGTCATTAATTTATCTCCTATTTAAAAAAGAAGTTCTGACTTCCCTGATGCTGTAATCGGGGGAGTGTCCATGAAAAGGTGTGCAGGATGGTTTTAGTTGTTAGGAAGGGCAAGGGAGCCTTATCAAACTGATGTAGTATTACCAACTGCCATTCTGAAGAAGCAACAACGAGGTGAGAGAGAAAAGAATTATACACTTTAGACTAACTGGGTGACCTTGCATCCCTTTTACTCCCAATATACTTTGCTTTAAAAACTCTAGTGTTTCCCTTCTCCCTGCATTAGCTGCCAAAACTGTTGGAAAAAAAAGATTGCTATAAAGAAAATATATGTATATGTAGGTAAAAGACACCATTTGGATCACTGATGGTACCTTTAATTTCCTAAGATTTTGTGAAAAACACATTCTAATGCAGTTTGGAAATATGATGAGTTATTCTGGCTTAGCAACAACAAAAATAAAGATGGAGTAACTGGGTATTAGAGCTGAAAGGAGTCATACAAGTAAATCTTCAAACTCCTCATTTTATGACAGGAAACTCGAGTAATTGTGCACAGTCAGTCACAGCTTGCCAGGGCTGGGCACGATTTGTCTTGTCAGTATGTGATTGTTTTTCTCATGAATTCATAGGTATGAAAGTTCTATATGTAAATGGTTAACCATTAACTTACTGTTAAGTATGGACAGAACTGAGAATTCCTGGGTGTCGTGTTATTTAAGATTTACCAGGTGACACTTAGCAAGTCATTGAACCATCATGACAACCCTGAGCAGGGTATGGTTAGTATTCTCACTTTATTGGGAGATGACAGGCACGGGAAGCTCAGTAACTTGCCCAAAGTCACATGACTTCTAAGCAGCAAAGCCAGGATCCAGATCTGAGACTCTGATTTAGTATCTTTTTTTTTTTTTTTTTTTTTTTTTGTGCTGGGGCTCGAACTCAGGCCTTATACTCGCTAGGCAAGCACTCTAACCCCTGAGCTAAATCCCCAGCCCCAGGGGTCTTCACTTCCAAACATGATGCTATTTTGCTTCTCTTTGTGAGCGCTTCGGTAGTTCAGTCAAAAAGATGCCAGTTCAGAACAACAATCTCCTGTTTTCTCAACCTTTTGGTGAATATAGACTTTTCCTTATAGCTATATTTTTCAGTACAGCAGGTAAATGCCTATTTACTTATGAGATTATCAAGATCCCCAAAGAATCCTAAGTTTTTTGCCATGGAAATCCTAGAAAACCTGTAGAAATGATCCATTTTGCACTAGGAGGTCTGATCAAAATGTACGGTAAATGCTTAAATCAAAGAAATTTATTACAGTGAAAGACACATTGCCATGTATACCCCTGAAAATACTCCCTCCTCACTTTGAACACGTTTATCCCGCCCTTCTCGCTACTTTTTGGAGCAGTTCTGGAAGTCTTCTTTCATCAGTGTTTTTACAAGGTGCGATAAAAACTATGTGAAAGTTGGTGCCGAGTGCCATTCAACAGAGAGGTAGTTTGTAAAGACATTACACTGTGTCCTCATTGACCTTATTCACCAGATATGGCGCTGTGCAACTTCTGGCTCTATCTCCAAAGTCAAAATGACCATGGAAGGTACACATTTTCAATCAACACGTGACATCATGGTAGCCATGAGAGTGGAACTAAAGACATGCGTGAAAGAGGACTACGTCAAAAGGGACAAGAATGATGAGATGAGTGTTTTTTAAGCGAGGAGACAGTATTTCAAGTGGGATTAATAGTAATGTGTCTTTTACTATAATCATTTTTTAACCTAAACATTCATCATATCGATCAATCACCGCTCATGTTTCCTCTAGAATTTATCAAATGGACCACTTTGTAAGATGACCAAACGGAACTCCGATGAGGAAGAGTACAGCTGGCCTACGCTAGACGGTAAGCAACATCAAAGCAAGAGGCTGGAGGGAGGAAAATGGATTTCCAGATCAGCCAAGACTACTGGCCTCTAGTATGTTTTGGCTCTTTCTGTATTTAAGAACAGAAAAAAAGTGTTATGGATAAGATTATGGTTCATTATGGCAAAGTTCGAATATGTAAGATGTACTCAAGGGAAGATATCTTTAAACTACTAGCTATTTTTTAAATAAAAAGTCTGCAGGTTAGGATGACTTCCAGTGATGCACCATGTACTTTGAAAATCTGGGGAAACACTGTCATACTTTTCCTGAGGTGCAATGGACAACTGTGGTGGGGCACATAATCTTGAGAACTATTGCTAGATAAAAAGAATATATATCCAAGATTTTGTTCCTTTTTGTTCTTAATTATTTGGCCTTACAAGCTCGTATTTGATTAACCAAACATTAAGCAGAGAGGCTGAGTCAGAAGCTCTGAACACAAAAGGACATTACAGAACACAGACAGCTAGCTGCTTTCTTGCTCTGCTAATAAAGGTCTCCCTCCAGACTGTTTATGTAGTATGCACGGAGTGTCAACTGATGTAGATTGTACTGGAAACTTTCAGACATAATTAACCTCAGTAGCCTCCTAATGCAGTTTCACCTATAATCCACAGCCCAGCCTGTACCCCAGAAGAATCTAACAGCTAGCACACCCCAGGATTGCAACATTTCATGAAGAATCTGTGATTAAAGCCAGACATATAGACAGTAAGAAACCATGTGGTGCATATTATCTCCACACATCAGTTTTAATGGTACATGCTCTACCAATGACAACACTAAAAGTCAGTACATTGTATCTTAAATTGAGATATCTATTTTAAAAGCCAAGAAAAAATGAAAATTAAGTAATTAATAAGATTAACCTCTCAAAATAAAATATTGCAGAATAATAGTCTCCAAGGAGGATTCTGCTTTCGCGCTGCATTTGTTGTCTGTTTGATGCAATGCGCACAAGCTCAAACCTTGGTGTTTACAAAGGCTCAACCTTTCAGCAGTTGATTATGTGCAGTTTTGGAACCTCCCCACCGAGAGCCTCCTAACAAGTCTTTATGTCCCGTAAAAGCAGGGCACCATCTTGTACTTTATTTGAACCATCCACAACACCTTGTAGAGTCCTTAATGTGCTAATGAAGTCTTGAGGGTTTTCTTCCTGCAATTATGTTTGCTCCAAACTTACACATCTTTCATACAGATTTTTGCAAGGAAAAATTATATTGGCACACATTAGATGGCTAGTACTGCAAAAATCAGATGTATATTCAAAGATACTGGCATATATTCTAGATCTCATGGGGAAAATAATCCTCAATTATTCCACCTGACATTTGTCACAGTGCAGTTTTTTTTGGAAATCCATGTATCACAAAAGCAGTCATACATTACCCAGGAGAAGAGAAATGTGGATTAGATAGATCTCTCCTAGGCTAGTCCTGCAGGTTGAATTGAAGGGAGGATGTTGTGCATTGGACATTTTAAAGAGACCAGGACTAGGATAAAGTCTTAAAGTTATTAGCTGGATAACTTAAGTAAATTGATGTAATGTCTCAAAAAATTTTTTTCCAAGTTATAAAATGGTGATAATGATGCTTTCTTCTCTGGTTTGTTGTAAGGATGTGAATAATATTAGCACACGTAAATCATTCGCATACAGCAGATCTTGTTAATAGTTGTTTACTTTGTGCTTCAGGTAGTTTGTGCCAATTAGGTAATAGTTGTATAATCTGATAATAGTTTTATAATCTGATTGGGCTGGAAAATTTAATTCTATTTGAAAACATGTGATCTAAACTTAGCATTATGATTGTTTAGAATATACCACTTTCCATGACTGAATCGCCTTTGTGGAATACCTATATTATTTTAAGAACTCTAGCAGCTGCCTGTCAAATCATGCCCATCCTCACAGTCACACACTGTGAAACACAAAACAACATTTGCATTAACCAGTAATCATTCAGTGTTTGGTCCATAGTGATGTATCATAACCTCAGGGAATGTTTTGTTTGTTTTTTGTTTGTTTTGCAATAGGGTCTTGCTATGTAATTTGAGCTGGCTGTGAACTCACTATATAGCTCAGGTTGGCCTCAAACTCACAGTGATCCTCCTGCCTCAGTCCCAAGCGCTCAGAGTACAGGTGTGTGCCACCATGCCTGGTATCAGGGGCTGTTTCTATGAAGATTCACTTGGAGAATTTTGAAGCCCAAGTGCTACAATTAATTGTACCACTGTAAAGTAACATTTTAAACAACATTGGAACCATCTTTAATTATAACAGATGATTACTTAGTGGTTCAAATTACAGTCCATCAAGAAAGGTGATAATTGAACTTTCCTACTCAGCTTACATTTAAGTTCTTCTGATGGCTTTTGGACAACAAATGAGTTTTTCCTGCTATTCTCTGACACTCCCTTCCTGGGGCAACCATTCATTGAGCCACATGCACCTAGTCCTTGATCCTTGAGCATAAAAGCCACGCTTTTAATGTAGCCCAAGACCACCACTCTGAATTCCCTGCGAGCTCTCCTCTAGACTGCGTGCTTCCTTCCAAGAGCATCTCTGGAGCGTCTGCCTGCACGGCTTTATTCTACCTGCTTCTGCACTGATTTTCTATGCCAAGCCATTGTACTCCACAATTAGAATATTTTATGGGCACTTACACTATCTGCCTTGCCCCCTATATTAGACTGAGACTCTGAAGCACCAAGGCTTGAGTCTTCTTCTTTGTTGTATGCCTGCAGGTACTTATTGAACATTTACAGTGCATGTGGCAATCATTATTATCACTACCAAGAAAAAGGCAAATCTCTAGCAACCCAAACACCTGGGCTGCTAGGGAATATTAATGCAGTAATTTTACTTACAAAATATCGTCTTAATACTACTTCAAGGTTTAGATCTTCTAAGGAGGCCTGCTGTTACTGAAGACATGGACAGATTCCCTAATTTTCCGAACTTCACCTTCTAATTTTCTGAACGAACGCCTTCCTAGTTATCTCATTGACCCAATATAAAACACAAAACAAAATGCTGGAAATGGCTGCGTTAAAAGTAACTCTGCATCCTTTCAAGTAATAATAAAAATATTTAAATGGAAAGAGTTGCTTTCTAGCAGCAGCTCTGTGTTAAGATTATTTTTCAGTGTTGAAATCTTGACTGGAATGATGACAGTCAGAGAGTTTGCTAGTTCAACTAAAAGCAGCTTCTGCTGCTCCAGCGAAGCTCCTTGGGTCTTCCTGGCTTGTAGTTCATTGTTTTCTGAGTTCAAAAATTTTAAGTTAGAGAAACAACAGCTGAAATACTTCAGACACTCTTGTGAGCCTTCTATTTTAATACAGAGGCATTTGAAGGCCACTAAGGGGTATGCACATCCATCTCTCAGGGGCAAGCTGTAGATTTGGGAGTTTGACAGGCCAGCATTGAAGAACTACTGGGTGCATGAACGTGACCCGTGGTGTTGATTTGGAGAGCAAAACTTGGTGCATCTCTGAACCTCAACTGGGAGTAAGAGTTCCACTACAGATGACTGATCAGCAAATAAGAATTTGGAAGGGGTCAGAGCATCTGGAATTATCTCTTGAGATAATAACTCTGTTTAGGAGCTGAGCCAGGGAGGCAAGAGAAGTCTGTCTCGCCTAGTTAGGCAAGATTTAGAAACACTGGGTTTCTACAGTTTCGTTGTGCCTTACAAACTCATTATTATTTTGCACTTAATAAATCTGCACTTGATATTTTCTGTAAGTAGGCTTGAAAATTTTCACTGATTTTCATTTGTCTGCTCAGCAGTTTTGTAGTCTCCATGTTTAAAACACCTAGACATCACTGTTTTTTCTTTTTTGTCTGCGTTTGCAGAAAGTCTGTCAAATACACACACATACAAAGGCACCTCCTGCTCTCAATTGCTCCTTTGGCAGAAAGGTGTTCTGTATTTATTTTGCACAAGTAAACTGCATACATTTGTGCCTTCTAATTCCATTTCTAATTGCCCTTTAATGAGACTGTGCAAAAAGCCTTCCCAAACTCGATGAAACACAGGAGGGAGATGATATTCCACGATTCAAGTGGACCTAGCGCGACATCACCACCCTACTCTTTACTGTGCTTGTCCTGGATAAATCAGGCTTTACTTCTCCTGAATAATGGATATATCCTAACTTCTCCGTATTATTTCTGACATAATTGGCCAGGACTATGAAATATTCTTGTAACCTAGCATAAACCACACAGAACCTTATATATTTCTTCATATTTGACAATATTAATACGACTGGCAGCAGCTGGTCCTGTATGAATTTTGTCCTATTCTCCACCCTATGGAGAGTATCAATGGGTACTACATATTAGAGAACAAGTACTAACTAATGTTTCTTTTGCTTTCCTACACAGCAAATTGTTGTAATCCTATCTGCCCTTATACATGTCATTCTTCCTCTAGTCACGTAATATCCCTAATGCCTTGAAGATATTCTGTATGTCTTTTATCCCCCGAAGAAAAGATCTCCCATCAGAGAAAATGATGGGAAAAATCCGAATTGCTCTCCTTCATCTCTGAGTGTTCTTGTCCCCCCAAATTCAACCTGCATAGGGTAAACTTTTCCCTTTTTTTTTGTGCCTTCGCCATCTTAATACCTAAGCCTTTACTGTACTATACATTTATGTGTTTGTATATCTTTCTCTCATTCTAGATTGTGAGCAGCATGTAGGAAATAGTAATTACTAATTTTGTCACCAAAATATTTCAGAGGCCTGCAGTGTAAGAAGTACTCAGTAGATATTTATCGAATAACAGATGCACGTCTGAGTAAGTGTGCACTGTAACTTTTCCAATATTCCACACCCGTTCCAACTTTCCTAGAGTTTATTTTTGGGAAAAACAACAGATGAATATAATTGACCTAAAAATTACATGTTATTAGAAATGCTTCTGTTTCATTTGCCTCAGATCTTGATTTTTCCATCATTTTATGCATTTGCAGTCCAGTTTTCAACTTGCTCGACACAAAAGATAATGGTTCTTCAGGTGAAAACTGGCTTTAAATCAACTAGTGTATGTCAAACATATTTCCCTTTTAATGGCTAATCGTGAATGTCACCTGGAAATTCAGATATAGCACTAATGAAGTGGGAATTTCAGTACTTCATAAAAAATATGATTATACTTACAAATGAAACGGCAAGACTCAACCATTAGGCATTCTTTAAATCAGTAGCAATTTTTAGAAGATAAGATGAAAAGTTTAAAGCTTAATTGCTCTAAATATTCTGTGAATACTTTGGACTAAGTAAGTTTCACAGAATTTGAAATTTCACACGAACTGTTTTATACATGCAAAACACCAAAAAAGGCAACATTTGTTGAAAAGTGAAAATAGACAATGAAAGATTCATTCACTTTAAATATAACTTTTCAATAAAGTCATTGACAGTATCTTTTTTCACTGAAGGATTTACAATATGAAGAAAGTAATTTTTAGTAACCTGGTACTAGTTCTGTGTTATTAAGATATTCATTTTTAACTTAGATGTAGCACAGCATATACCCATTTAAAATCACTTATAACTTTGTATGCATTTTTGCTCTGTAGAAATCTTTCCTTATTCTCTTTTTTCCCCCCTAGTTGTTTTCTTGGAAACCCCAAGTATGTCTTCCTTCTAGTTTATGTCTCTTCAGTTTATGTGCAAGCCTGGCTATGCAAATAAAATAGTCCTCGACTACGTGTGGGAATGAAGCAACTAATTTTAGTAACTATAATAAACATAAGTTTTTATATTTGAGTTGCACTATATATAATTTGCTATTTTGGAAACTCCAAACTTCAGAGTGCACAATAAAAAAAGAAAGAAAATTTCAGGGCCCAGACTTGGGCTATAGACCAAGGCTTAGGCAACTATAAGACTCAAAAATGATCTCACATATTTTTTTTCTTTTGGGATTTAAACTTATAAGAAAGAAGACCAAGAAGAATAATAGCTAACTATGACTTTTTTTAAAGGAAAGATGGAAAATCATTTTTGATAGTAAACTAAAGGTCTTAAAAATATTAAAAGAAAATACTTAGTTTATATCAGTTATGAGTAGAGATGTAGTCACTGCTAAACATTTTTAACTCAGCAATCTTTTCCATATGAATAGGAAGATGTACAACTTATATTTAGAAGGGATTTCATGATACTTAACAGTAATTGAACACAAACATTCTCCAGATATTATCAGGTTGTCAGTCTCTCAGCCTACGGCCTAAGACAATGAAAATTTTTGGTTGTCAGAACTAGAAGATGCTGTTATTGGCATTTAGTGGGTAGAGACCAGAAATGGTGCTGACATCCGACAATGTGCGGGACAGCCTTGTACAACAAAAAATTGTCCATTTGCAATGGCAACAGTGCTAAAAATAATCCAGGAGAAATATAATAGTGCAGTTGCAAGATTATTAATTAGAAATCAGGTTCAGAGAATTTTAGTTTAAGTGCAATATTAGTTTTCTTATATATTTAATGAAGATATAATCACATAGCTGCCTAAGTGATACAGCTATTCCAAAAAATATGAGTTTATATCAGTAAAAGTATTCTGTAGATCAAAGAAAGTATCTGAGTGAGTCAAATCACAGCGCAAATCATTTGGTTCAAGGAAACCAAGGTAGAAGTTTGATAATATAATCTGTATAAATAGTTTTTACACAGAGAAAAGGTAAAGATTTTAAATAGATTATTTAGATCAAACTATTTCTTAGGCTTGCTGAGGAGAAACCAAGAAGAAAGTATATATATTTATATTGTTATATATTCTTATAACATATATACATTATATATCTCTCCATCCAGATGTTTTGGCATACTGTGGCTCCTCCAATTATGATTATTGTCACATCTCAGAGGAGTGGGAGGTATCTTCTAAAATGACAGAGTGTGATTTGTGGAAAGAGACTGGCACGACCTAGGTGAACTCTGAAACCTCTTGCCTTAACTGAGACCTGCACTCAGACTTCATGTTCCCAGATTAGCTGTCAACAGGCTTTGGCAGGTTCTCTTGTAGGATTCCAGATGTTGCCACATTCAGGAGAGCTTTAATCATTTGTATTCTTGTGGTCTTTTCATGCCTCATACCTGGTGGTCAATTCCATTCTCAAATAGTTTCCTTTTAAAAAGAAGTTCTATTTTTGTTATTGCTTCTTCATAAATCCTGATTCTGTAATGCCATTTAAAAATGCATTTGGAAGGAAATTGAAAACCTTCTCCTTGCACCTCCCCCTTCTTACTCCATAAAATTCCTACTCCACTCTGAGCCATGACTAACATGTACAGTATGCTTGCAGTGAAAATTGCCGCCCCCCCATGTCCCAACTCCAGATTTTTACTCTTATGACTCCAAGCTTTGATTAAGACATATGTTGAAAGTAAGAATCTGTTTGCATCCCAGTACTAGAGTCCTTCTTTGTAACTAAAGCACTTGAGAGGAAAATCTAACCTTATGACATATTACAGTTGGTTTCAGCCTGGAGAACCACAAATAGCTAGTAGTATTGAAAGGAGAAAATGTAAAATAATAGAAAGGGGAGAACTAACTCCAGTCATTATTAGCCAGAAGTGTAATTGTGGGTCTGGGCAATAAGAAAGAGCATTTGCCTCTTCATTCAGAGTACAAAAATAAATGTAAATATGGGAAGTGTTAAAAATAACACACAATAGGCCACAGTTGGACAACTCCTGGCCACCAAGAATGAAGATAAATTACTTCTCTCTCTCCTATTAGTATTCCATCAATCATTCATTTAATCCTCTGAAACTGCTCTTCTATCACTACGATTATACTATTCTTAGATTTTAGCTGATCCAGCATTAAAAGTTGACTCTCATTTTGTATCAATTAATTCCTACTTGGTGCTATTTTATTTTTCCTTCCTATTCCTAATGGAAGCTAATTAGAATAGTGAGGGCAAAAGGTTACACTATATGCAACTGGCCCCTGCATTTAGCATCCTGGTTTATCTTTATGCTTTGTTGAAAACAATGGTGAAAGGTGGGCAGAGAGATCCCCTTGTATATATTTTTGATGCCAGAAAATAAATTCTACATTTTCGCATATGTGACATCTGAAATAACTCAGACATGGCAATGTTAAGGAAATCATTACTTCTTAGTTTCATGTTTAATTGTCAGAGCCAGGAAAGAAGGAGGTGAAGAAAGAAGGCCGAACTTCATGGGCTGATGATCTTCGAGGGGCTGGGTTGCAGCAGGCATGGCTTTCATTATATTTAAGTGAATTAGTCTGTTTCCTTTAAACAGGAGAGATTAACAAGCCACCAAGGGCCTGCTGTGGGATTCTGACACTTTTAGTGACTTGTGACATATGATTTGTGAATATCAATTCACCTTCAAAAGCAAAAAGCAAATCTGCCATTAGCATGAAGTATACCAAAAGCTGATTCTAGGTTAGGTGGATTGCAATTCATTAGGAAAGGCATTTGCTAAGATGCGGAAATAAATCTTTAATTTTTATACAGTGAAATGGCTACATGTAGATGTAGGATTTAATATGAATGACTTTTCTTTAATAAAGAGAATACTTTAAGACTCGAACTTGGGAACTATGGGATCATTAATAAAAGGGAAAATATCAGCAATCTTTCTTAGTGAAAGAATGTGTCTTCAGGCAATTTGGCATCAAGACAAATATTTCTCAACTGCAAGATAACAAAATAAATATTTTTTCCTCATATGCAAATAGGTAAAAACCACTTTGATATTTAGTAAATGACATAAGGAATGTGAAGCTGTAAGAACAGGTAGAAAAATGAATTCACAGCATAAAACTATTTTAAACACACTTCCCGTTTATCATCCTTTGAAAAGGTTGCCACTGGAAGAGTACATATATTTTTCCATCCTGTTTCTTTTTTAGCATCCCGAATATCAAGCCAAAGGTGGTCAGAAGCCAGAGTTTTGGAATTGCTGGTAAAAGTCTGTAGATGCCAAGAAGAGATTATTTTTGGTCTTTATGTAGGCAAAATTTAGTCAAGAAGATACAAACTACTACATAACTTTCAGCAATAGAGGTTGACTTGCTAGCATACTATAGTGTCCAGCAGGAATCTTAATTACTGAAGGATTTCAAATTTTACTAGTGATTTAAGTGCATGTGACTAACCCAGCCACAGTATCTGGTTTGAAGTCCTAGTGTCACCAGTTGAGTAATTAAATGTATGACTTCATGGACCTCAAATTTTCCACCTGTAAAATGTGAATCCATTTGGATTCACACTCTATGGTTGTTTTATAGATGAAATGAGGACACCCATGAAGTACATGGGACCGAGTATTCAATATAGTTAGTTATTACTGTTATTTTATACCATTCTAAAAACAAAAGTGAAACAATATCTAAAACCAGTGGTCGCGTGTATAATATCTAATATCAGTAGTTAAGATCATTCACCCAGTTTGCACCAATCACTCGATTCTATCTAATAACATATATATAAATAAAATCTCCAAAGTGTAAAATACAAAAACCCATATCAAAACAAAAATTTTTCTAAGATCTACATAGGGAAATGAGGACTTTCTGTCTGGTGAATCTAAGAGATTATAGGACAATTCTCTTCATTTAATTTTTTTTTTTTTTTTTTTTTTTTTTTTTTTTTTTTTTTTTTTTTTTTTTTTTTTTTTGGTGCTGGGGATCGAACTCGGGTCCTTGTGCTTGCAAGGCAAGCACTTTAACCACTGAGCTAATTCCCCAGCCTATCTTCATTTAATTTTAACGTAAAGTAAAAATAAGTTTAATAACTTATTCCAAGTTTTGAATTTTCTTTTTCTAATCCTAGCTCTCTTTCATCACAAAGTATTATGCTTATTAAAAAGTTTAAAAACGTATCAGTTCAATTAGAATGTCCGTCACTGAATAAGGACATTAGGACCTAGTGTGCTTTTATTCTGTAGTCATTGTCAGGAAAAGAAGAAATAATATGCACGATGACAACATACGGGATAACATTTTTCTGGAGAATAAAATTGGCAGTGTGCATTTCTGATTACTTAATAAGAGAAATAATTTTATTCCTCCTTTGGAACTCAAATCGTTATGGCAAAAAACCTTAGGCCAAGTGCTTCATAAGGTGTAGCACAGCAGGATATAGCAAATAATTTTAACCCTGCATGAAGCCTTTTGGGATTGTGAAAAATCTAAACATATTACTTTAGGTTGGCTGGTACAATAGCAATTTCAGACTAAATAACGGCCAATGTCAGTGGTTACATACTACTAAGCTCAGCTGAACACAGTCTTATTAAGCTTATTAAATGGCTCTGAAGCGTTCAGTACAGAGAAAAATGTACTCAAGACTACTTTTAGAGGAAAAAATGCCATCAGAAATGTGTGTCATGTTGTCAACTGTTTATTAACATTTTTAGATTCATATTCTCTGTAATTTTGCGGGAGAATTCTATGAGTAACTGGGGATATAAACCTGGTGTAAAGTATATTTCATAGGTGTAAAGAAATGTCCTTTACTTTAGAAGTGAGCCTATAATTTGCATCCTCGTGAAATACCCTAAATGGACACAGTCAGAGCTTTTACTATCAGGCAAGTCCCATCATCTCAGATAAGGGTACTGAAACTCAAATTCTGTAATTTCCACCACCAGCTGAAGAGGTGCCCCTCCCAAGAAAGCAAAAGAAATTAGTAAGATGGTTCCCAAGGAAACTATAGAATCTCAATATTCCTTCTGCATGTTTCAGCATTTGAGGCTGTACTGGAAATTCAAATGCACACTTTGGAGACTAAGATGCTGCCAACACTTTTGGGGTTAGAGGCACGTATGCACAAATTCCTGTGGTTTAAAAAAAGAAGGAGGAGGAGGGAGGATCCCTGAATCTCTGAAAGTTTGTTTACACAATTGTCATCTGGTGTAGCATCCCCAGCTCTTGCTCATAAATAGCAGTGGCGGAGCACTCTGACATGGTGAGAAAACAGCCGGCCTGAGTTGAGTATTGTGCCTTTTTCACCCTCCCTCCAGCTTTAGCACAGGCACACAGAGACACTTAAAACTGCAAGCTGAAAACCGACCTAATCTCAGGTTTATCAGAAAATCTCTTCCATCAACCAAGAAGCATTGAAATTTAAGCATATGTTTTAACTTACTTTAAAAAGTACTTCCTTTTTATAGAAAATACTGGCACTTTCTCCTTTCCAGAATAAACGCAAAATCAGAAAATGTGCAGACCTAGAGTACGTGCATGAAATTCTTTCGGCAAAACCTTTCAGAGTATCCTTTCCTCCCATTACCTCCACACTCTTAATTTTATTATTTCTTAGATATTTGTTGGCATTAAGAATCATTTGGGGATGTTTACTGAAGTTCAGATTACTGTATATGTACACTATTTTCTCCACCCACCTGCCCCATACAGTATTTTTGGAATAAGACTCATAATTTTCATTTTGAGCAACCACTAATTATGATCATGTGGTCCATAGGCCAAAGTTTGAGAAAGGCCAATTATCGCCTATCATCATTATTACTTATGCACAATCTGGACTTCCATTCCTACATCTCCAAACTGCTTTACTAAGTGCTTACTAGAAGAATCTTATCTTTATTAAGAGAAACAGGTAGGAGCTGGATCTTAAATGAGAATGCACAGCTCTCACTGATGCTCTATTACTGCTAAGAAAGATTTAGAAACTTCTTGGAAATTTGAATTGACCTGTGCTATCTGCCTAATCTCAGAGACTATAAGTAAAATTCTGTGCTTAAGGTAAGCCTGGATCACATCTCTTACTCGATTCCCTTGCTCCAGAGCCCTATTCCTAATGGCACCCACCTTTCCCAATATCAGCACCATTCTGTCTTCTCAAATTACTACACCCTCAACGCTCAGTTGACAATGAATATTAAGGAGAAAAAGGAATAGTGTCATACACTCTAAAGTAGGAGGTGTTCCAATTAGCCTTAGCTTAGTACAAGCTGCATTACCTCAGGACTCAACAACAAAACATTTATGGCCTGTATACTACTTCCTAACCACCACTGCTGTGAGAGCAACAGATTTTCTGTTAAGAGGAAATGCCAGTTATAGAATCATCCTGTGTTTTCAGGTCTTAAAGATTCAAGTGATATAAATGAGCATAATGAGTTTTAGAAAAGTTACACTACTACGAAAATACCTTGAGATGGGTGGCTTACACATAGTGCATCGAATGAAAGAGTGTGCACAATGGGAGAGGATAGATATTTCATGACATGTTACAGGGTCTTAGTTTCAAAAAGAACAAATATGTATATCGTCACTTCAACAGACTATTCAAACATGGAAAACATTCTTCAGAAAATACTACTTCCTGATATTTTAACTGCATTAATTATCTATTTTTTTTTAAAATTGGTCTTCTGTCACCCTTAACTAGAAAGGGAACTCTTTCAGTAGGAAAGGTTCTCATGGGGTCAGCATGCATTTTCTTGAGGGGAACTTTTCAATCAGTTCTAGAGGAACCCTTTAATCCAGGAGGAATGAATTTATAACCCAGAGGAAAAGCATACCATCTGTATAGCCAAATTCTGTATCGAACAAGTAAAGTTTTTTGTTACTGCAATACCTAATAGTTAAAGCAGTATGTGCAAATAAACAACATATATTAATAAATGTTTTATAAATACGTAGTCATTCAAAATTATTATTCAAACTTGTTATCCAACTAAACTTGAGGTTCCATCATGAGCCTGTTACTTTGTTAGACACTTTTACATACATTATTTTGTTTAGTCCTCGTAGACAGGATGAGGAAAGAGAAGCATACAAATATCTCAGTTATAGAATCAAGAGGTGGAAAAGTATGCTTTGTACCGTAAAATATCACTTTTTTCATTTTTTGCTCAAATGATCCTTAAATGAGTCCACACAAGCTGAAAATAGTTTACTATATTAGTTTCCTGCATCTGCCATAACAATTTTCTACAGAGTTAATGGCTCACAACAACAGAAACTCATTATCTCGAAGATAGGGATGTTAGAAGTCCTGCATCTGCTATACTGGGGTAAAATCAAGGTGCTACAAGGTGCATTTCCTTCTGAAGCCCTCAGTGGAGTATCCATTCCTTGCTTCTTTCAGCTTCTGGAGCCACACTCCTTGGTTCATTTTCCAGTCACTGTGTTCAATGCCAACAGTGTAGCATCTTCGCATCTCTACTTCCACCATCAAATCACTTTCTGTCTCCCACATGTATATCTAATTTTCTTTTGTCTCCCTCTTTTAAGAACATTTGTAATAACATTTAAGGACCATTTGGATAATCAGGATATTTCCATGTCTAGGTTTTGAATTTAATCACACTGACAAAACTTTACCATATAAGGAACATTTACAGGTTCCACGGATGAGAAGCTGCTATCTTTGGGTGACTATTATTTGGACTTTTATAAAATTTTGGTCTCACAAAATTTATATGCATTCCATAAGCAAAAGACATTTATTCTATTCCTCAAATGGGAAAGGGAACAAGGGAGGGGGCAGGGGAAAGGAACAGAGGGACAAGAGAAATAAGAAATAGAAGGAAAAGATGGAAACAAAGCTTTTGTAAATAAGGAGAGAGGAGGGGGTGAAGGGAGGAGAGGGGAACAAGGAAAAAAGAAGCAGCAAGATACGTCATGTACAGGTACAAATCCCATATGATGAATGTTATCATCATGTACATCTAAAATGTACCATTAAAATAAAAAAGAAACATACACTCAAAAAAAAAATCCCCTAGCTCCATTCTTTATAGCATAAATTAGAATCCAAAAACTCATTTAAATATGATTAGATCGGAAATCCCAAATCCCATAATCTAAATCATGATCAGTTCCATCCTGGGGCAAAATTATTCTCTTCCACTGAATCTGCAAAAGTAGAAAATAAATTACCAGCACCCAAAATACAATGAGACAGGCCTACTGTAACAGTAGTATTCCCATTCCACAAAGAAAAAAACACAGGAAAGAGGTCACCAGTCCTAATCGATTTTGAAATTCAACAGAGTTAATTCATGAGATTTCAAGGGTTGAGAATAATCCTTTTTGGTTGGAGAGTCCTGTCTCTGGACCCAGGTCAGAGTCCTTGTGCTACTTCTGTGCACCCAAGGCTCTGCAGCTCCCTTTTCCTTAAAGAAAGGAAGTTATTTTTCCTTTTTCTTTGAAGATAACACGTGTTTGCAGCTGAATAGTTTATCAACCTACTTCCATTCTGTAGAATTTGAGTAATCTGGCAGCCCTCTTTCATTTTGCTTTATCTTTGTCCCCTTTTTAGTTCCAGCTGGCAGTATTTCTGCTGATGTAACATTCTCCAAAACTTTGTGGGGCTCCTGTACATGTTATGGGGTTTTGTGCCCTGAAAGGAAATCACAGATCCCTCCTGGATGGTCTTATTTCTATTGCCAGCTTCTGTTGAGGTGGTCAAGGAAGCCCATCAGTCACATGCTCGCCTCTTCAGCCACTTGCTTGGCTGTCTCTACAGATTTCCTAACAGTGAATCTCTTAACTTTAATCCTTTAAAGTCTAGATGTGCTGTCTAGATGTGCTGTAACAGTTAGCTCTCTCTACACTTTACCTTCTTTTTTTGAATTTCACTATAAGTAGCAAAAAAGAAGCCAGGCTGATCCTCCAACACTTGGCTTGGAAATTTTCTCAGCCAATTTACCACTTACAAGTTCTCTCCATACAAGAATTGCCTGTTCTCCAGTTTACAGCAACATGTTCCTCATTTCTTTTTGAGTCCTCACCAAAAAGCACTTAGTATTCATAAATCTACCAACATTCTATTTATGATGGTGTACATATTCGCTGAATGGTGTAAGTTTTCTATACTGTGTCCTTTACCTCATTCTAAGTTCTCACCAGAATGTCTTTAACTTCCATAAAAATCCATTTAAAAAAATGGAAGCTGTTTTCCCCATCAGACCTATTACCAATTCCAAAGTCACTTTTACACTTTCAGGTATTTGTTAGAGCAGCATTCTACTTGGTACATTATTAAAAGCTCTAGTTGTCTCCAATGTTTCTGTAATAAATTCCCACAGCTGGTGCCTTATAGAAACACATTTTACACAATTCTAGGGGCCAGAAGTCCAAGTCAATACCTGGGCTGATAGCAAGGTGCCAGCAGGGCCAAGCTCCTGCCTAGGTTCTAGAAACATTCTGTCCTTTTCCTCATTCTAGCTTCTACAACTACATTCTTCTGCTCACAGCTCCTCCGTTCATCTTCAAAGCCAACAGCGTTGTATCTTTAAATGTTTTGGAGCTGGGGATTTAGCTCAAGTGGTAGAGCAGTTGCCTAGTAAGCACAAGGTGCTGAGTTCGATCCCCAGAACCAAAAAAAAAAAAAAGTTTTTCTCTCTGTCACTATCACCAGATCACCTTTTGCCTCCTGTGTATGCTTAATCTTTGTCTGTCTTATAATGATACTTGTCGTGGCATCCTGAATGTAATTACTTTTGTAAAAACTTTAGGCTAACATCTCCAGGACATAGGAATTGAGAGTCAATGTCTTTAAGTAATCATTATTCAGTATATTACAGCTATTATTTTCTAAGACAGGCATGCGCCTATCTTATTCCATAAAATAAGTTACCAAACTAAAACATTTTAATAGTAACTCAGTTCTGTACAGTGCACTCATTTCATAGATTAAGTCTCTGAGGCCAAGATAAAGTAAATGACCTGCTTAAGATCTCACAGTAAATATTTTGACACAGCCAAGACTACAAGCCACATCCCTTTCCTCCCACTTTTTGCAGCACATTATTCTTTCCTTCTAAAGGAATTACTAAATATTGTTCACTTCTGAACTGTCATCATATTATCCAAGACTTCAAACACGAGTCTGAAACCAGAAATAACTATCTCACAGCCAGCAAGAATTTAAAAGGTGAGTAAAGTCATTATTAGTATCTACCGAATATACTCAATAGTAGTCTTAGAAAACTTGGAGGAATACGAAAAAGAATTCATTTCATGACTACACAATGTGTTATTCAGAAGTCTGAATGAAGTTAAGTACTTCATAGGCAGTTATGTATTTATGGCTCTATTAACTTAGTTTGCAAATTTTCAGAACTGTAAAACTTAGAACAAAATGGAACGTTAAGAGATTATTTACTTCAAACACCCCCTTTCAAGTAGGTAATACCTTCATCACATTTTCCAGAACAGGTGACCAACCCAAAGGAAGTCTGAGTGTCCTGATCAAGGTCATGCAACCAAAAAGAGTAATTTGACCTGTAGTTTTATATATGCTAGATACTGAATTAAGAGCTTGCACAAAAAGTCTCAGCGAGTTGTAAATTTACAAGAAAACCAGATGTGTACTCAACTAATCAATGCAGAATTGCGTTATGATTCTAGGCATGAGGTTTCTGAGTGGAGTACAAGTTTTGCAAGGATAACAGCATGGTCAGGAAGACTTCCAGAGGTGACATCTAACTGAAATCTGAAAGGAAGAGCTGGGGATGATGAGGCAGGGACATTATTCTGAGAGATCCTGCAGTATCTGTGAAGGCTGAACATGAGGGGAAAAGCACAGCCAAGAACCGAAATCAACTTTAATATCCATGAGAGTATAGTTAGAAATGAGACTGGTGGCTTGGCGGGGAGCAAATGATAAGGAGCTTACATACGACATACCAAGGAATATAGATATTATTCTGAGGGTATTAGGAAAAATTAAAATATCCATTAGAGTACTGACTTATGCAAAAGTGTGCCTTACACAGACCACACTGGCAAAGACTAGGATGATTTTGTAATAGTACACATTGAGACTGAATGGGGTCTTGTTAATAATATGCTAGAACAAGAGGTCTAGTCTGAGATTGTCACTAGCAACCAAGACAGAAGATCACTTCAGCCATGTTTGAGTCCTGATTCACTAATGCTAACTATGTCTCAGTGAATCTATCTATCTATCTATCTATCTATCTATCTATCTATCTATCTATAGAGAGATTCAGCATCCCATGACCAGCTTGTTAGTTTGTTTAAAAAATACTTAAGTAAAAAAAAAAAAAAAAAACTTAAGTATACTCTTTTGCAAGAAAAATAACTGTACTCTACTTTTTTCTTTTTCTGATCACCTAAATCAAGTAAATATAAGACAATTTAGAACAGCAATGACAAGAACAGATATACATCCGGAGCAAGTGATACTCATGCATCAGTCATTCCCTTCAGGAATCCGCTGGAAATTCTAAAACCCCTCCCCAGTGATATTAGACATATCAAGAATCTTTTGCATAGGGGATAATTTAGAGTAATGATCATTTGACAAATCAGGAATGGTGAGGGCAATGTCATTTAGTGAAGATCAAAACTGTGTCTTTTTCACATCCCTATGATAAAATTAGTTCTGTTTCTTATCAATCTACAATTTTTGCTATTTAATCTATTTGTATCATGTCAATTATAATAATGCATAGATTGTTTTCAAATACTGTTCTGCTGTCATTTTGCCTTTTCAAAAAGTAAACAAACAAAGCTGTTCAATTTTAAATGAAAACTATATTAATGTAATGCTCTGCCAGAAAATTTAAGTCCTCAAATGTAGGTATACTTACACACTTCCCTCTTACATGCTGGCACATTCTAAGGTACTTTGTTTTGTATGCCCAACTGCAAGCAAACCATTCTGTTCCTTTGGCCTGCCCATTGTTTCCTGAAAACTTCATGCCTGGCTCTGTACCAACATGTTTCTGTATCTTGTTTTGGGATATTCTTACTGTCTTGTCTTTGGGGGGGGGTGCTGGGGATCAAATTCAGGGCCTTGTCCTTGCTAGGCAAGCACTCTACCACTTGAGCTAAATCCCTACCCCCTTGTCTTTTAATCTGTGTCTCTCTGGAGTCCTTTCTCCTCATTAAGACCTCCTGATATCACCCACCTCTCCCTCAGTTAGAGTTTGCTGTTTACTTCTGTCCTGCTTCTTGCCATTGAGTATAAATTGCTTTACATGACTTTCTGGCTTCCTGTGGTAATCTCCTGTCTCCAGCTCCAGATGTCATGGCCTGTGAAGATCGGAGCCAAAAAAGTCATAGTCATAGGACAGGAACAAGAAATGTCTAGAGCTTGAGAGCTGAGTGTCTGTGATAATCCTAGTTCAAAACCATATTATAACTTGATAATGAGATGTGGTTTGATATATTTACTAATTAACAATTACTTTTCCCCTTTTGCCTTTTATCCTATGATCTATCTTTAATTCTCTGTGGCTACATGTTGGGTTGCTATAGTTTCTTTTCTTTTGTTTTTGGATAGCTTATGTCCTTGAAGACCTTGTTATCGACTATGCAATATTTTCCGTCCCTTGCTCTTTCCTCGTTATCCTTCGATTTTCAAATATCTACCACAAGTCTCTTACTGGGCTACATTACTTCTTTCCTTCAAACATCAGAACATTTGAATACAGCAATTCCAAGTCAAATTTCAAGTAGTTTTAATATTTCCCTCTCTTGTTAAAAAAAAAAAAAAAACAACTAGGTATATTCCTCATTTTTTCCTCTTTCCTCAATTCCATTGTTGATATATTGCACTTCACCAAATGGTAATTAGTCACATTTCCTTGAAACACTGAGGAAGAATCACATTTACTTGTTTTGCTATCATGCCCACTTGATGACAGCTTGTTATGTGTAGGCACCATTCAGCTGTTTCTGTGCATCAACTCTGACTTCTCCAGACTTCCGACAGGCCCTGCCTCATGCTTCCTGGCAGAGGCACCTCGCTCTCCCCATGGGCTCCCTTCTTCCCACCTTCTCCAAAGCCGCCTCTGGCCATGCTGATGGGAATAGTGCCCAGATGTTTTCCATCCAGTTGTGCCTTACCTCAATATCTCATGGTGTATCTTTTGGTTGATGTAATTGTATTTTTTATTTTATTTTACCTTTTGACACTCACTGTAGAGTGTAAGCTCTATGAAAGCAAGAAAAGGAAATTTTTTTTTTTTTTTTTTTACCAATAACATGTCTTCCCAGTGCCTCACAGTAGCTGACAAAATAACAGGCACTCCTGTTTCTGTTGAATGAGTTAATGAATAAATGACCGCACTTAATCTTTATCATGCAGGAAAGAAGTAGGTATTGTTAGTATCTTTGCTTTACTGAGGATGACCTTCCCAAAGCTATACCCTCTTGTCTCACAGTTTGTGGCTTCAAAGTGCACCTTCCTCCAGGCCCACATTTTTAATCACTCTAGTATGCAGTCTCTTGAGCAGGATCCGAGCCTTTCCTAATTTGATGCCCTGGTTCAGTTACTTCTGTGGCATTCTTCTTAGATCACCAGTTCTAATTTCAGTTAATTTAACAGCCAGCTGAACGCCAGGGTTTGGTCATCATGTTTCTCTCACACCTTCCTTGTTGTGTCAGCCTCTCTTACAGAGCTACTCATTAGCTTGATCTCTTTCCTGGGAGTTCAAAACCCTTGTCTTCATCACTCTAGCAAAGTATCTCCTGCCTCCACAGTGTCTAAATGGGCTGTGTCTCTTCTGCTTTCCTGCTGGCTTCTAATATTTTCATTTCATTTTTTTTAACATCTTTCTTTACTTTCTGGATGTCAATATTTTGAGGAGCTTTAAAACTCTTTTACATTTTGTTCATCAAGTTTCATACTATAATCTGATTGATAGCCTTAGTATTTCTCCCTCCAAATCTATAGAATCATATGCTTTTACAGAGATATTTTTTAAATGCCCAAGAAATCTAGTAATTGCTGCTATTAATACCATGATAAAAAAATCTCACTTTCAATAACAAAGTATGTAAATCAGAGTCATGTGTTATTAGTTTCTACAGTAACAGATAAATAAATATAAATAGCTAGATTCTGCATATAATAAAATAATACTAATTTATTAATCAGTCCCAAAAGGTTGCTCCTTAGAGGAACATGGAAACACACTTATACATTAATTTGGATTCTAACTCTTGTTGGTGTTTAAAATATTCTTAATAAAGACATGTGCATCTCTGTATTTGGTCAACTTGAAGTACATCTGCTGTATATTTTACAGTATTAATACCAACACAGGTTCTACTTTTAAAAAAACTACACACATTTATCAGGGTTAAGCAAAGAAGCTTGCTGATCTTCCTGACATTCTGGAAGTTGGGAATATCAGAGACCTCCAAATCAACATTCTTCTTCTCCTGCACTAGAATAAAAATCATTCTTTGATTTCCTAAATTATCTTCACTTACTTTCTCTTATAGGAGCTCAAAAATAAGGCAAAAAGGTAAAGAGAATGACAAACTAGGTAATAAGTGATATTTGCGCTAAAATTTAAAAAATAAAGGTAAAATGAAACTGCACAAAGAGGGATTGGGAGAGAATTTCACCTGGAGGAAAACTGCAGAATGATCATCTCCAAACAGGACAGTCAGCATTTGTTCACAGCACAGTGCTTCTCCAGAGATTGCCCACTTCACAAGAGACAGAAATGATAGGAAACTGGCCTTGAGGCTGGTAATTTATTAGAGATTCAAGATGAGAAAAGGCTTCTGGTAGAGTACGTTCAATTTAAATTGTTGAGGTTTTGCTGCACAGAATATAAAGTATCCCTTTTAGATTGTAGATATCCAAAAATGTCTAGATCTCTGGCCCCAGAATGTTACATGGGGTGCTAAGTGCTGCTAATGAATGACTTTCTTGGCCTCAAAGGCATGCAGTGGGTTTAGAGCCAGAGAAAAGGGAAGACGAACAAACAAAAAATGGAGAAGAAATAATGGAAGAGTGAACAGATGATAAAATTATGGGACAGTCACAGTATCACCAAAACAGGTTTGTCACAGATTGCCTCAAAAGAGAATTACTAGTAGGAATTAGTTGAGCCTTGAGTTGTAAAAACTTTACGAAGATGTCAAATTAACCTCAACACAGGAAAAAGGCCTCAAAAAAGGTTAAGTATAAAACAACACGCATGTTTATCAGGAAAGCATCTTAACAAGTTCCCTGAAAGACAGCGCCAATTAACAGAAAAAATACAAAACATCTCTTTGAAAAGTTCTTCATTTTGCTGTTGACCTATACTATCGAGAATTCGGTCACAGCCATAGTGCAATTATGACTCGGTTTGTTTAGCTGATGATTGTTTGAAGTTTGAAGTACAACAACTTTAGCAATATTTTACCTTCCAGGAGGTTTAGTTGGGTAACGCATTAACATTTCAGTGACATCATTCATTGTAAGAAGCACACCAAACTTTGGAAAATTCTTCATTAGTGATGACACACGCACTGACGGATTAGGTATAGGCAAAGGTAGACAGGTTTAGGCTGAAGAGTTATTAGGTGAACTGTAAAACAAGGCAATGGTTTACTGCCAGCACTGTGAATCTATCAAATGGTAATTGGATGCACGTGTTAGCAGCAGTAAACAGTCACTGTCCAGTTGTCCACCTTACATGGGAATCTACTCTGAGTGTCTTCTTTGATTTATTGTTCCAATTAGAACACAGTGTTCAAAGAAAGAACACAACTGATCTGATTTAAGGGTAAAGGGGCCCTTAGGGTCATTATTTTGTGGGTGACCTGGCTCCCTTTTAGATATTTTGAAACTTTCTATTTGTGCAAAACCTGTATAAATTAATAATGAGTTTAAAATTGATTCTATTGAACATCAAAATGTTATATTCATTAATTCAGTATCAAAATGTCACTGGTGGTATTCCAAGATACAGGTGTATTTCTTTTCACAAACTTGAATTTCTAGGTTATTGTTTCCTATGTTGACTGACTGATGCAGGTAGAAGTAACATGCAATGAAAAAAAGTGCTAACTGTCAAAAGTAAATATTTTAAATTTGTAAAACCAAGTAAAACACACTATTGGTCAAATGGCAAATGCGAAAGATCTTAAATCGTTGCGACATACCATGAAAGATTAAGACACTTTGGCATAAAAGACTTGAGAAAAAGAAAGTTCATTACATCTCTAAATGGTGATAAAATTGTGTTAAAATTACATAAACATGGATCTTAACACTATCTTACTGAAAAATTAAAAATGCTCTTTAATTTCTGGCAGCAATATACTAATATTTTACTTAGATTAAGAAAACATCAACTATTCATGTTGATAAATGTTCGAACAGTAATACTAAAACTGTCATCTGAATTACTTTTCATTGCAAAGTTCACAGAAATAATGTTAAAATAGATTACAATTACTTTGAACTGATACGCTTGTATTACTTTTCCTTCTCAAGTGCAAAAATAGTATCATTTGCACTACAATTTTGGATAAGCATACAGACATTTAAAGCTCCGGAAAGATGTAGATATTCATAGCCAGCTCATAAATGTGAAGAATATTAGTTACATTTCATGAGCTGTCAACTTTTTTCCCAACATTTTGGTTTGTGGAAGGTTAGACGCTTGGATAATAAATGGGGTTTGCCTCCGAATACTAAGGGAATTGTAAAGGAATTTAAAGTGCTCATTCGTGTCTTTTGTAAGTTCTTTAAATCCTAAGGAAATGTACTGGGATAAGGCTTTTTGCTTTAAACTGGATAGAAGAAAACATGAATGCAATGGAGATTCTTTGATTTTATAAAACATCTCCTCCTCCTTATCATCATCTTCATTTCCACTCCTCAGTACTGTGCTTAAATACCATTTTGCAAATCCCTACTTTAAAGAAGCGGTCCATTCCTTTGGGAAATAGGTTACTGAAACACCCGGACTTGGAGATCGGAGTGTCTAAACTTTCCACGCCAATACCGGCATGTGATTCATGCTAACTGTTTGCTTGGGTTTTAGTAAGTAGTTATAAATCAGGTTTATGAAGAGGAAACTCAAATTGTGCATTCGAATGGATTTATGATAAAGCCATCAAAGTGGAGGGTCCATCTGGCAGGAATGCAGTAAAGGTAATAGGACAGTGTCATGTAAACATTAAATACAGTGTCTTCCACCTTCATAAATCCTTAGTGCTCGTGATTAAATGCTGCCAGTTATAAATTATACAACAAAATCTAGAAACAGCCACAATTTAAATAAGACACGAGTGGGAGCCATAAATTTTCTACGTGTTTTTTTCTTAGGAAACATTTGTGTTTATTAGGGGATAATACTGGAGTCCCTCTTTTCCTCAACAATTATTTACCTCAACTTACTTAACCTCCTACAGTGACGTCCAGTCAAGATGAAAGAGTAATAATGCAAACCTTCCATCCTAGACAATGTGTCATTTTTATATGGTGAAGCTCCTTTTTGATTTGCAGGCTCATTTTAAAGTATTTTAAACTTTAACTTTAGGTCTCTAAAATGTTGCCCTTTCTAAGAGTCATGTATTAGAAGTTTTTCCAACAGCCCACTTCCCCACAGATATTTACAATCAAATTATTTTATTACACATGGGAGCAATTAAACATTTGGCTGTCAGCTGTAAACAATTACTATACCCAATGACATTCATGGGTTTTCTTAAATAGTTACGGATTCCTAATGACCTCTGTTAACAAACATGAGATTGATGTATATGTACTTTGTATGTGTCTATAAGCAATTATATTTCCAAACTTAATATCAAGAGAGAGACTTCACTTAAATAGTACACTGGCAAAGTCTGATAACATGTGGTCACTTGCAATGATTTTCTCTGGCATATTTTGTTTCTGTTCCACCATCATTTTATTTCTGTTCCAATTTCATTCTGAAAATTATTGTTGTTTACAGAAAGCAGCAAGTAAAGTTTTAGACAATTTGTTTTTTAAATATTTGAGGTGTATAATTCTAACATATCAATATTAATGTTGGAATTACCAGGGAGGTATAATACATAGTACAGGAAAGATAACCAAACAGCCTTAGGCTTGTATCCTAGTTCTGTCAATTTCTAGTTGAATGATCTTGGACGGTTTACTCTCTCCAGATTTAGCTTTCACATTTAAAAAGCTTGGGCTGTTTTATCTGTATCACAGGGATAACAGGATTATTAAATAAACTATATATGTAAAAAAATGAGGCTCACACTACAAACCCAGTAGATATTAATTCCTCCGTTGTCTTCCATGCTCCTTTCTCAGAAAGGCCCATCAGATCTGGGACTCTCTCTTTTGGGGATATCCCCTCTAGTTGTCAAGTCTGGAAATACATTTTCCTTTTGGAAGATTCCTCTTTTCTTCAAGTGACAACTATGGGAGATGCTCACAGCTGTTTTACTCACAACCAGAAATAAGTCAAGCGGTTCCAGTTGCGAGGGTACCGAACAGCTGTATCCAGCCTTTCTAGGAGGCCAGCAATGGAGCACAGAGGTAATGTTTCAAGGGCAAAGCTCTAGATGTAACGAATGATAAAGCAAATCCTGAATGAGCCTGCACATATCTAGTGACAGACACGACACAGCTATTCTAAATTATTCAAGCTTTCTCAAACTTCTAGCAGGAGAAACATAATTCATTTCTACTGTCTTCATTCTGCTCTCATACAATGGGAAAGAGCAACTGTCTCCCCAAGAAAACCCCTTCTCCAAAAGAGAAGTTATATAATTACCAGAATTGAGAAGAGTTGTGTCAGCATGTGTAGTATTTTTCGAACTATCCAATGTCTGGGAACTAATTTTGTAGAAGTTATAAAAATGGTTTTCTAATACTTGTGGATGATCTCCTTACTTCCCTTTTGTTTACTAGCACTTCGCTTGCAAAAAGGCCGGTAAAACAGTTGTTTAATTACCAAGCATATCACAAATACATAACCCCTTAGATAAGTGGTTACTGATTTGTAGCAGCAATAATACCGGGGTCAAAAGCAACAAAGAAAATTAATCTTCAAACAAGCAAACCTCAAAAGAACAGCTCTGTGTATTAAGAATAATTAATAGCTTGTTTAGAAAAATGTTACTGAAATGTGGCAAGAACTGACACTCTTCAAAGGTTAGCTACCCTAATATTTAACAGGTTACCACGTGGTGGACTGACTGGCTGGCTACCCTGTATACATGACACAAGTTTGTTCAGATGTAATTATACAACATTTAGACAGTGTCTTAGTGATACCATGTAGTTTAGTTGAATCAGCTAAACATGCAGCTGGATGTTGCAGGAGCGTTTTGACTGCTGCATTACATGTGAAATTAGGGCTTGCTCAGCCTCCGCTCTTCACTTGCTAGGTGTTAATACACATGTTCTTGGAAAGTCTAAATTTACAATTTGACAACATATAGCATTGGAACCTCCTCCTTCTGTCATTTTTAAACATTAAGACTGCATTCCTTAATTAACAGTATATTAATTAAGAATGCATATTTATCGGAAGGAAGAGATATTAGTATATTTTGAAGGTTAGCATGCAAATCTGCCACATTGTTTACACTATACAAATTGTAAGCCTTTCTTTTTTTTTCAGATAGTTCATATCGTAAAAAAAGTTCGGTGTGTTCCCAGGCAATCATTTTACTAAATAATTACACAGTGATCAATACTTTACGAAATAGTAGTTTAAGTTGCATAAACTAAAATAGTGCAGGTTGGTCCTTGCATTACATCATAGAGGCACTTAAAATATAGCAATGGCAAAATCAAGTTATTATCCAAACTTTTTTAAAAAATGAAAACTTCCTCAAGGTTAACTCTCCGAAAGTTTATTCTAGTTCTTGGAGTTTTCCCATGAACTAAAAATACAAAGAAATTCAGTCCACAGGAATTTTTTCAAAAATCTCAGCTTATTCTGCCCAGCCTAATATTTGGACAGCTTCTTCCTCCTCCTGTTAACTGGATACCACCACACTATCTTGTTTCAAAAGTAAATAAAAATTTAAAAATTTAATCAACAACCATAAAGACTATACAAAGGGTCTAATGAATACAGGTAAGAAATTGTTTTCAAGTGAAAATAATTATTAATGACGTTATTCAGTCACTTTCTATGAATCCGAATTCACACACACACATATAAATATAGTTGTGTATGTACTATCTCTAGCACCAAATATAAAATGAAATGTTTACTTCCATAAACATTTTTACCACTTGTAAACACAATGCTAAATTTAGTAAATAGAAGCAGTAGCTGAAGAGAAATAGATGTTAATGTTGAACATACATGAGTCCCCAAAGAAGAAGACTAAATCTTAATTCTCATTTATATTTATTTAAAAATAAATTACTAAATTCTAGTCAACTGTCATTTTCATTAGTACCTGATACATTCTGGGCCCAAGAATCTTGAAATGTGTGACCCATGAATTTAAATTAGCTGCCAAATATACCCTTGGGATTCCCAAACAACTGAAAGATGACTTGGAATTTACCATTGAGATAAAGCTAAATAGTCATTAAAGATATTTAAACGTTATTGTCTACTGTCTTCAGTATGTCATTACCTAGCCTTGGGATCCTTTCAAATCACAATCAACAGAGGATGAATAAACCTCACCACTTGAAAGTAACTAGGAAAGGAAGTCAACAGCATAATCTGGCTTGACTGGATTAATTCAAGAAGAGACACAGTATCCGCCCCTTCTCTCCTCTTCTCCCTCCCCCTGTATAGCCCACACCCTTGCAAGAAAAAAAGAAGGGTGGAAGAGAGAGAGAGAAAGAGAGACAGAGAGAGAGAGAATGGAAAAAATAAGGAAATCCAAGGGTCCCAGGCAGAGCTTGCAGGGAAGAGAAAACCTCACCCTATGGGATAAACTACAGCCATGGCAACAGACTTACGACTTTTACTTTGAAAATAAAAGAATGACAATGAAATTTGTGTGAGGTCTGTGCGAATCCAGTCCCAGATGTTTACAATGCTGTAGTACTATGGCTGTGCAATATGAGAGGTTTCATAAGAAATAGTACAACAGCACACCACAAAGCACCGCATATGCTATTGACAACGCAGACATGAGCATCGTGTTACCGCGAGAGGAGACAGGCAGAAGACGAATAGCAGCGGTGGTGCCTGAAAAGCTAACTTCACGGGCTGCAATCACTCAAACCAACATCAGGGACCCAAAGGGGGGAAAAATCAAAACCAAAAAAAGTTCGTCTCTCCTATCGAGAGGTGCCAAGGCAAACGGACGGAGTAGGGAGAGAATGGAAATGAGTTTTCTTTCTTAAATAAAATTCCCATAAAGGCCCTATAATTGACGGCGGGTAATTATTTTCATCTTGAGGAGCCTGTCCCCAAACCCTTAAGACTGCCAGCGAGGAGAAACAAAATGTGTTTACTTGAGCCATTCCCAAAAGGGAGGGAAAGAAGACCTTCAGATGGGATGGAGAAGGCGCTAGAGACAGAAAGGGGCATCTATGAGCTGCAGCAACTCGCGGGCGCCCTGCGTGGTCCGGCGAGTGACAAGCGCTAGAGAGAGGGGTGCACAGGGCAGCAAAGGGCGGGAGGTGGGGAGGAAGCGCGCCCTGGGGAGAGGATGCGGCAGCACAATGTATACCCCGGAGGGGGGGTGATTTAGTGTGAAAGTATTCCACTTAATCATTTTACAGGGGTTGGGGACGTAAATATTTAGCTGGCCACATCTGGAACAGATTTTCCCCCCGTGTGGGGTGGGGGTGGATAATTGGAAGGAGGGGAGCACGCGTTTGTTACTTACTGTACGGGCAGTTCTCCTTCTTTGTACCGCTAACCTTCCCGTTCTTCTCAATCTTGAGAAAATACTTGGTGAAAGAGAATAGCTTTCTCCAGCGGACATCTCCTTGGAGGTGATTGTAGCTCCGCACATGCCTCCCCGCACTGGAAGGAGAGGAGAAGGAGGAGGAAGAGGAAGAGGAGGAGGAAGAGGAGGAGGAGGAAGAGTTGGTGGCCTCTGGTGACACCATGTCCTGACCAAGAGCTTGGCAGGTGACAGGGACGGAAGACACCAAGAACAGCAACAAGAAGCAGCAGCAGCAGCCGGGCAGGTGGGGAAAGGCTGAGGCACAATGTGTCAGTATCCATTTCCACATTGTACTGAAACTCTCGGCACTGGAAATTGTCTCATCAGAAGGAACATACTGGAAGGGTAAGACCTGGTGCACCGCGAGGAGACAGCTGGAGGTGCTGGCTGCTGGTTAGCTCCCTCTGGGCGCGGATCTGGCCAGAAGTGAATGCGCCAACATCCATAACTCCTCGGAAGGGCCGGCTGCCTCTCCGCGCTCCGCTCGGGGATCCGCCGCCTGCGCCTCTGGAGTCTCCCGGTGAATGGTGGACGTGGGTGGCCGCAGCGGCAGGAGCTGGTGGCGGCGGTGGTGTTGGTCACCAGCACTCTTGGCTCCCCTGGGAGTTACTTTGTTCTCTTCTTCACCATGTTAGATGCAAAAAAAATGGTCTGAAAAACAGATGACAGCACAGTGAACAAAACCCAAAGGGAGTGGGGTGGGGGTAGGGGGGTCGGAGGAGATATCTGCGCCCCTCCGCGGCTGGCACCTTCTGGTCCCTCTCTGCGGAGCCCAGTCTGCTGGCCACTTCTGAAAGTGTGTCCCTTTGGAGTTGTCAGAAGTGTAGGCAGCTGCCCCGTCGCTGTTGTTTTCTTCCCCTTCTTCCTTTCTCTTTTTGGTGGTGCCTGTTGATGTGAAGCCTCCGGAAAGTCACTTCTTGTTTGGGGTGGGGGGGGGCGGCGGCTGGTGTTTTGTTTGGCCTTCTCCCCCACCCCGTTCCTTTGGAAAGCGCGCTTGTAAACAGGTTGAAGCCTGGAGTCTAAATGTCAGTGATTCCACGCCAGAGGTGGGCTCTGCCTCTGCTGGTCAAACCTCATTTGCAGGGGTGGAGAGGCGGGGGGAGGGGGTCAAACGGCGGTGGGACATCTGAAACCCTCGGCTGCTGGGAAAGCCAGGGAGAGAGGGAGGGAGGCCGGGCCGGGAGGGGGAGAGCCGCGAGCGAGGAGAGAGCGCGACGCCTCCGCGCCGAGCTGGGGGCTGCGGGTCCCTGGCCGGCCGCCGCGGGCGCAGCCTCGGGCCGGCTGATTGCTGCTAACGCGGCCGGGGCTCCGGCTCTGGCCACCAGCGCGAGCCGTCCGCGTGCTCTCCGAAGTTTGTTGCTTCCAGCCTGAACCAATCCCCTCCGGGGAGCCCCTTTCTCACTTGTTTTTCAGCGTAGGAGTCTTTCCGCGCTTTGGCAGTGAAGTACTTGAGAGCCACCTGGAGCCTGGTGCTTGGCTGACTCCCTCCCCCCGCCCCCTCTCCGAGGAGGGCAGGGCTGGGAGAAAGCAGAAGATGCTGAGGACCCCCCCTCAAAAAAGGAAAAAAAAAAAACCCAGCAGATTATAAACTGGTCGGAGCGAACACAGAAAAGGGAGACATAATTAGTTTCCTTTCCTCTCCTGCCAGCTTCCAAGGAGGTCTCCGCTTTAATGAATCACTGATTTCTCGCTTCCGTTGCTGAAGTAAAAAGTTCACACTTTGGCCCTCTCTGCCTTTTAAGCTCAGGGAGATTTATCGTCACCGTTAAAAGTCTCCTCTCTCTTGGCGCAAATGAAATCAGGGACCCCAAAGACCGATTTCTAATTGCTAACATGAGTCCTTTACTGAATCACGCGTGCACTTCAAAGCGAATGCACTTTATTGAGATCGCAAAGATTTTACCAAATAATTTGGCCGAATACCCTGCTGTCTGTTTTCTTTTCCTTGAAGTTTCCTTTGCACTTTGCCGTACAGGGGCGTTTTTTCCCATCTTTAAATGTAGCGCTTACTGGGCTGGGTTTTACAATATAAAAACTGCGTTACCAGTTGTCCTCTGAAGCTCACACGTCCACACTCCGCTCCCCAGCTCCCCCGCTCCCCCACTGCCCACAGAAATTACTTCGCAGCCCAGGTACAGACGAAGTCCAGGTCTTGGAAGACTTTACTTATGTAAAAGGCACAAGGGGGAAAAGCGCTCTGATAATCCATTGCAGTCAGAGTAAGAGAGTCCCTAGAGGACCACTTCTTCAGAAAATACTCTGAACCAAGGGAGCGTTTGACTGGAAAGAATAGTGACCACTTAGTGTTAGGTAAGGCGGTGGGACATTTGTCGGTTTTTTTTCTTTTTGATGCATATGAAGTTGCCAATATTTTACTGCTTTCTACTTACAAAAGCAGCAATTTCATACGGTTCAATCTTATGCGCTGCTGATCCCAAGAGGAAATATTTCAAGGTGATTTGAAAATTTAACAACCGCAACTGTAATTCGGAAGGAGCTGATCAAAATAATTTGTATACAGAAGCTAGAATCCCTATAATGTGCATTTGGCCTCAGTCTTCATGCTGAGCTGGAGAAAATACAAAAGAATTAAAAATTGAGCATTAGAGATGGGCGTTAGGAGTGATTGCCCAACTATGTAGTTCAGTGACTTGAAAAATGGCTTTACATGCATGCTCTTATATTGTCCTGTGCATTCAGAGCCTTTGAAATAGAACCATTTAATACCAGAATCAGGCTTTTAATGGCATTATTTATAACCCGTTGTAATATTTATTCAGAAGATTTCAACAATGTGGTGAACACCACAGTAGGTTTGTGAGTTTAATAAATTAGCTCTGATTTCTGTAGCTATTAATTGGAAAGTTAAGTAAATAAAGAGCGAACGTCAAACTAGTCTTGCTCTTTAATTAAAGTATGGATATTGAAAAATGAAACCACAGTGCTAATTTCAATTTCCTAGTTCACACTTTTATACCTGAGAGGACAAATGCCTGAAAGAGTATACTGTTTCTGAGGGATTTGAGTTTCAGCCCCAAAATTTAGAAGACTCCAAATGTTTGAATTGACAACTAATTAAAGCTACATGTTTTGTTTTTCAAAAATTATGTTTGATGAAACCATACAATAAACGTTCTGCTGTGAAAAATTACAAAACACAGGAAGTTATTATTTTGGGGTTTCTCTACACTGGGAACCGACACTATTGATGCAAGCTTGAGCTTTATTTTTTTTTTTTTTAACTCACACCAGACATCCCTCCAACTCAAAACTAGTGAATCCTGGCTCCCCCGTCACTCTCTGTCTCCGTCTCTCTGTCTCTGTCTCTGTGTCACACACACACACACACACACACATACACACACACACACTCACACATGCACACACCCCTACCAAGTTGCTGCTCTGGTAGAAGCTATTCTGATCTTTGAGCTAGAAATTTTATTTCCTTTCTGTCTAAAACGGGGAAAAGGACACCTTCAAAACTTTAAAATCTGGCCACAGCAGGTGCAGTGTTTGAAAGTTCTAGAGTCCTCGCTCAGCTCTTCTGTATGGCGCGATGACAGGAAGGGCATTTGCAAAACAGCCCAAAGGAAAAGCTGACATAGCTTTTTAGATTATATCTCATTCTTCTTTTTCTCTTCTGTACAGCCTTTCTTTTACAGCACAGTCGAGTCCCTAAATACCCCACTACTTTGTATTGTTAGGTCACCTCTTAGGTTAGCTCGAGAAAGCCTGAGAAAAGTCCCACAGGAAAGATGCACTCTTTAACGGAATTCAATCTCTCCCAATAGATTTGAATCACTAACATAAATGTATGAATGTAGATTATATCTCTGTAATGAGGCCTGAATCATTCTCAGTTACTTCAAAGGACTGAAATTCTACCTTCCTTTTTTAGCAGCAATAATCAGGTCTTAATGGGTTCCTTTATTAATTGTTTCTCTGCTAGGATTGAAAAGGACAGTACAAGCTTCAGATTAGAGTGGTACCTACTAATTCTAAAAGGCTGTTTTTTCTCTTTTATCCAATCTCTGGAAGGCATGCTTTATTTCTATGCCCTAAATATATTCAATACTATTATTTGTTATTTCTCTGAATCTTTATTGCAAGAAATAGATGTGGTCTTTTTAAAAATGTAATGTCTTGAGAAATTATTGAGGCCTTTTAAAACAAGACCATGACAAGTGCCACTGAAGAATACTAACGTGTGGCTTTTAAACATAAAAGAAGCAATCTGTGTATGTTCCACCACATCCTTCAGTAGATATTCTGTTTGAGCAGCTTACATTGTAAGCATGTATTTCCTGAGTTCTTTACGATGCTCAGTATTATCTGTGGTTCAGTTACAAGATATGTATTCTATTATGTGTGATGTTATTGGTGGTGTCAGTAAGTAATGCTACGTCAGGTCTAAAGTCAGTCAGGCTATTTGACAATTTGGACATGTGCAGGCCTTATTTCTGAAGCCCGTGGTACAACCCTGAGAGCATATACCCAACCCATTTTCCCTTTTGGATATAGGAGACGGCAGTGGTAAGGGATTCTTAGGGCTTGTTTTCTTCTGAAGCTGCAGCTAGAAATGATGGTCATAATCTGTGACATTTGGGGAATATGAAGTAGTGAAGTCTTGTATTCTTATTTTTAAACTAAGGGTTTCAGGTGAAAGGAAAAGAGGTGCTACCCCACAGAGAAGTAGTGCAGTATTTCAGAAGCAGTAAGACTCTTAGCAATACAGGTTGAATGTCCTATATTTGAAATACTTATGACTAGAAGTGTTTTGAATTTCACATTTTCTGAAGTTTGGAATGTTTGCATATATATATATAGCTTATATATATTATTATTTATATATTATAAATAATATATAACTCTATATTTTATATATATATATATAAAGAGAGATAATTTATGCTCACATACACTGTATACTCATATCCTCAAGTTAATTTTATTTGATATTTTAGTGTACCTGCCTTTTGACCGTGACCCACCCCATGAGATAGGGTGTGGAATTTTCTGTATATGTCATCATCATTTTGGATTTTGGATTTTTGGCTTAGGAATATTTAACATATAACTGAATCCAACTCATGCATGTTATAGATGACTGAATGAACCCAGGCCACTAAGCGTAGACCAGGGTTTGGAACCCCTGGAATAGACCTTAGGTTGTGGCCCTAATTTTTTGTAATGCCTGTTCCATTTTTTTCTTTTCTCCTTCTCTTTGCTCTTCTCCTTGTTATTGCTCACTCATCACTCTATTATGTCTGAGATACCAGAGTGGAAGTGATAAGAAGGGTTAGAAGACTTTAGTTAGGGAAAACTAACATGTCTTTGCTGTAATAGATTAGCCAGAAAAAGTAATCGAATAGTTTCTTATTGAATTTTTAAATAAAAATTGATTAGGCAAAATGGAATGCATATTGATATATATTTGCCAAAGGGGGCTATTTTATGTGAAATGAACATGTTATTAAAAGCAAGGCATACTGCATATTTTCAGGATAGCTTAGGATTTTTTAAAATCTAAATTTGAAGTTCTTCTCCAGGAAATTGATGGCACCTTCTAAAAAAGTGGATCTATAATTTGGTTAAGCTTTCTGTGACTATGTCAAGTTTTCATCAAGCAGTATAATATTTCAAAGCATAGGCATTTGCTTAAACATTTTTTTTTCAAAGTTTGTAAAGTAAATTTGCTGTTTCCTTGCCTTCAAACAGACTTAGCAATATGACTCTGAAAATGAAATTTGGCCGAGATGGTAAAAAGGATCTTAGGGGAAAATTTCTGTATAAGAATGTTTAAAATATTCATAATAAATCTCCAGAATTTGTGAAACCTGAACTCTGCCTCTTGGTACCAAACACATCAAGCATATTTCCACAAAGCTGCTGTCTGTCCCCTCCCAGCTGATGGTAAACAGAACCTTCCTTTGACAAAGTTGTGAAGTCTCTGAAGAGTTTTGTTTGTTTTCTGTGTTCCCAGTTGTCCTTTTGTAGATTTGTGCCTCCTTTACTTCAATCCCTTTAGGTTTCTTAGTACCGTTACATGTGTCAAGATTTCAAACCTCATATTTGTTATTTTTTTGTTTGTGAATTAATTGCCAGATTATGTTTTCCTTAAAGTTCTGGTGTCTTGCTGCAACAGACATTTGCAATGTGTTCATTTCTTCATTCATTTATTTAATTGGTTTTTATTCAACCAATGCTTATTGAGTACCTACTATGTGCTAGCTGGACATTGCGAGTTATACCAGACCAGTTTTCTCCAATAAATAAGAGCCATAATAACTTACCCTGTGGAGAACATGTGTGCGTGAATGAATAATGGAATGATTTTAGGCACTTCGTCACTGATGATGGGCAACACAGGCTTCTGTTAGACTCGGAAAGCAGATGGTGATGTTTAGGAGGAAAAAGAAGAGTCCCTGAAATTTTTTTTCTGGTTATTTTCTACAGAAAGAGCTAAAACTGTCATTTCTGTTCATTAGCTTCATGAAGGATTGAGAAGTTATCTTTCCCTGTTGTGTACTCTTGGCACAGTCCCTTGCTCTGGATTTCTCTGCAGGCTGGGGCTTTGGGTCAAGGCCTTTCTATCAGATACACCTGACCCACTCCCCTTTCCTTTTGCTCCTTGACTCCAGGATGCATATTTTATACTTTTCAGCTGATTATTTTAATTACCTCCCAATAAAATTCCTCAATCCACCTGCTGACCTATTATTAAAACATGTATTATCAGATAATTTGATCGAGTACCCATTCTGTTTGATAAGTTTTACCTTATTCAACAGAGTTTGACAAAGAAGATATATTTTATATTTAATAATAAGAGCTATATTATGGTGTTGGGGTAAATGCAATGTTTGCTGTATTGGTTTTTATTGGATTAGTCTTCAGACCCACTCTTCCCCTGCGTCTGCTCAGCTCTGGGCCTCACCTGTGTCCCTTTCACAGATGACTTGCAGTTGGCTTTGTCAAAGGGAGAATGGGAGCTTCAGAAGATCAGAACACAGGAAAGAAAACTGGGGTGTTTCTTCTTCTCCTCTTTGTTTCAGTGTCACTCTTTGACAGTAGCTGTTCCCCTCCAGAGCTATGCTTCTCACTGGGTGACCCTCCTCCTCCAGGTCTCCACCTATTAGTGGAGTCTCTAAAATTGTATTTCCTCTGTTTGCCTCTTAAACTCAAGAAGTGGTAACAGTTTCTCTTTAGTCTGCCATTACCATCTGCTTGCTTTGGTTTGTACTTACACCTCTGTAAGTAACTGGTAACTTCACTACAGCCTCTTTGCTTGACTTAGCCCAGATGACTTTTCTCCCAGTAAGGACGCTGACTACAGGCTGCAGTAGGCAACTTTCACAGTAAGTAAATGGTATATGATAATGTAGTTTTTGTGTATGTACAAGATAACAGAGAACTGCAATTTAATACAGTGCTCATTGTAAAGCATCTAATGCTTGCCTGGTGATTTGCTGGATTCTTTGAACCATACAAAGGATAATGACACATGGCATTTGCCCCCAAGGAATATATAATCTAGTACTGCAGTTTGATTGCTTATTTCAAGAGCTTTTATTTATGTAATGATTTCAAAGTCCAAAATCAAAGAATAAATCATTTTGATTGTTGCATGTTCAATAAAATACTTTTATCCAAATAAAAAGAAATTCAATAAAGGCATCTACAAGAATTCATTCAGAGAAGGAATTCAGTACAGTAGAAATTATGTGCATAAACTGTAAGCTAAAATTAGCTTACTTCTTTTCAGTTTACTATAAAAATTTAAATGTTTCCTAATACAAATCCATTCTGATCTCTAAAATCATTATTTTTGTGAATAAATATATTTTATTGACCTTTAGTTATATGTTGGAGTAGAGAAAGGAGGAACAAAATTAATTGTATTATTTTCGGGCCCACTGAGAGCTATTGTTTGGATATTTGTTTTCATCTAAGGACAATTCTTTAAAAATGGAGGCGTAGGAAGTTCTGAATGGTACAGTTAGGCATAAAAACTGGGTACACTACCAAACATCTCAAATGAAATATATAAACAAATAGTTTTTTTTAGGTTGGTTACTGTCTGGACAGTTCCACAAATTTCATAGACAATTGACTTACAGAATTCCATGTAGTCTACAGTCTACAAAGACATGAGCCACGTTTTCTTACTAGTCTTCTTACTATGTTACCCTGAGTGATTATAGAATTTTACCCCTTCATAGCTAGAAAAATCTTTACTTCCCTGAGCTTTATAGCCTTTACTTTAAAAAAAGAGGCTAGAAAGGTGAATTGAGTTGCTCAGGGTGACAAGGCTGGTAGTGACAAGCTACTTTGTGTATGTAAACTAGCAAATGGCAAGGGTTTCTGCCTTAAGACACTTAAGGGGTAGAACTCACTTCCAAGAATGACAGTGGCACCTCTGAGACTGTGGAGCTGGAAGGGAGGGAATGTCTCAGAATCTCTGGGGCATTTAGCATGTTGTTTGGGAAAGTTCTCAGCGATTATTCCAAAGAGTGTCTTTAGAAGATCATGTCCTTGTGGCTGAGAACAAATTGGGTTATGTCTAAATTAGGAGAGCATCTTGATATAATCTTTGCTAAGGGATTTACCCTTGATAAATCTAAGGTAAGACTAACAATTTAAAAATCTGCTGTTTTCCAATTCATCTCTGCACAAGGAATTTATAAATGGCTCCTTTTGGCCTATACCTTTAGGTATAAAGTCTGCCTTTCATGTTTTTATTTCAGTAATTGCTAGAGATGAGGACACTTTGCTTTGATATTTTAATTCTATTGGCAGAGAGGAAAAGACCTTAGAAATATTTCTCTGGTCAAATTTTGAGAAACACTCTTCCATGTTTACTGAAGTCAGGCTAATTTTTAGGTGAACTAAGATATAATCTTCCTACTTTATTGCACGAGAGAGAAATGTTCCCTGGATTTGTTTATTTGTCTAGCTCTATTGTTTTTACTATTTCAGCTTTATCTGTTGTGGGTAAGAATAGGAGAATAGGTATGACATATTTTATTTTTATATTTTCTGCAATTTGAAAAGTAATGGTGGAAAATCGCACCAACTCATTCGTGTCATGGAACACACATTCTCTCTCTCTCTCTCTCTCTCTCTCTCTGTGTGTCTCTGTCTCTCACATGCACATCATACACACATACACACTCAGTGATCACTTGTTAGACATCTAGTCTTGTTTTGAGTTTTTGAACAATAAAGTCTGCTAGATAATTTGGAATTGATTAAAAAATAATAAGAAAGTTCAAAGAATTACATAAACAACTTGTGTATTGTTCAGTATTTACCTATACCCCCATATGCTATTTATGTGAATTAATGCTTGATTTCATTTTAGAAATCCACTTCTAGATTGTTAGAAGTAAAAATAACCCTAACAAAAATTACTTAAACAGAAAAAGAATTCCATTGTAATTGGAAAGCAATGATGAATATTTGATTTAACAAATAAATTTAAATGTTATTAGGATACTTCTCTAATCTAGATAGGAGAAGTAGTAAGAAGCATGTAACTTTAGATACATATTGCCAAGTCCAGGAAGGTAGAGTAATTTGCCCAAGTGGCATATCCGGAACATTTCCGATATTTTGACACAACCATGTACATAGAAAAGCCCATGGGTGTACAGATGCAGTATTCTGACTCTCAGAAAATCCAAATGACAGTTTAGAGGTATCCATCCTGGTAAGTTATGAGGTAAGGACAGTGGTACTTTGCATTGATGTCTTTGTATTTTTCTCTCTTATATATGTATATATGTATATATGTATATTTCTCTCTTATATGTATATATCCTTCATTCCAGAAAGGCTTATGTTCTGGATGTACACTTGAATAAAAGTGGTTCTTCTGCTTCTCTGTCCCATTCCCAAATGCAGTGATTGGTTCTGTATAGCCACCTCCTCCTATTATTGATATCACTATAATTAGAGTGCATGGAGCTTTTATATGCATAACCCGGGTCTGGTCTGTGTGTCGGGACCTTATCCTTCTTCCCCTGGGACAGAGATCTAACTCCTGGGGTATTTTTGTACAAAGATGGAAGCTATTAGAGTTAATTTGCTTAGAAATATAAGGCTGGATGGCTGCACAAAGCTTCTACATAATGAATGGAGAACAAACTCTGAGCTGGTTGAAGACCTTGCCTGTGAGCATTTGGAGCTTCCTTCAGTGAAGGTTCTTTAAAAGGTCTCAGTTTGACCATGAAAGATCGGAGGCATGATGCCAATTCATTTTTATAAGAGAAAAGGAGACTTTGGGGGGAAAAATCTCTGTTTATTCATTACTTGAGAGTTACATTTTAGGTGCAAATACTGCTGTCATTTTCAACTCTTTTTTTTTTTTTTGTACTTTGTTAATTGAATTTCAATGAATGCATTTTTAAATTAAGTAAAAATTTAAATTAGACCAAACATAGTAACTTAGAAACCAGATCTCCCAATTACCAAAGCCCTAAATAAAATTGTTCATAAAGCTGAAAAAATTGTAACAGCCTAGCTGGGGGTTTGGGAAGAGTGAGTAGTTTATCTTTTGGCAAATAAGCAAGGGAAATGAAATACAGACAGTAAGGAACCCACATATTTGGTAAAGACAGCAACCTCAGATTTTTTTTGAATAAAGCAATTTCCAGATTTAGCAGTAGAAAGTATAATTAGTTTTGATACTTAGGAACATTTTATTGATAAACACTACCCTTTTAGGCCTACTGAAAATACACATGGCTGTGTCTACATGACAGCAGATAAATGTTTTAGAAAGAAATTAATTGTTGTATAAAGTTTTGGGAGCCAGTTTCATTTACATTATTTTTTTGGTCTCAGAAATATTTGCTTCTGTCATTTGGAGTGAATCTTTTCTCTTTTACCCCCTTGCGGTATTGACTTTATTGCAAAATGAATTTTTCCAAGGCCACACAACTGAAGGAGGGATGAGTGACTATGCGAAAACTGGAAATTTGTAGGTGGTATAAAAGTACGTTGGTAGGAGGAGAAAGAGACATCTCTGTGGCCACAGGTTCCGTTAACATGGAGTTGAAGCTTGAGATAGAAAATGAGCTAAGGGAGTCTGAGGGGAAGGCAGAGTGTTCCAGGTGAGGGTCCAGTGAAGGGGCTGGCATTCAAACGGAGATGGGAGGTCTCCAGATTCTCACTTTTCATCCGAAAGCTGCAGGATTAAAGGCCTGAGCCCAGGCACTTTCCTCTTGGGTAAAAAGAAATTTTTGGAGTGTGAGAAGCTCCACAAGAGGAGGTCATGCCCTGAGGTAAGAGCATGGCTGAAGGGCGTGGTGGCTCCTCTTGAGAGCATATTTTCCAAAGTCACAGCATCTCAAGACCCCTTCCTTAAATAGTTATGTAATGTTTTGTTCCCAGGGCCATAGTATAGTACTAATAACATAATTTATTTGAAAGTGACATAATCTTCAATATATTTTCATGTTGTTTTAATAATAAAATGATTTAAATGTACAGCGGGAGACAGTAATGTTTTTTAAATCGGACAATATTTGCAAGCAGTTTTTGATTTAGCAGTTGCTGTATGTGCTTTGTGCTGTTGAATATTATTCTTGATTTATTCTCTGACAAAAGTGGATTTCCTGGAAGTGTTTCTTATAGGAAAATATACAATTTTCTGTCTTCACATTTGAGACTTCCATAAATAAAAAAAAATGTTGAATCTTATCCAGAATCTGATCTTGGATTAAATTCACTAATAGTATTTTCAAATGGAGAGGGAAGAATAATGTAGAATATTTATTAGTTAATGCTAATTTGTGATTAGTAGTTTTTCAGATGAATAGGAAGAAAGAAGAACACTTGGAATTTAGGAAATGTAGATTATATTTCTAGTTGTGACTCTAATTGTGGTGTGGCACAGCAATAATGCTTAGGCAATGGATTAGATAATTTTGTCTTTAAAATTCTTTCATTTATAAGACTGAGAATAATGAATAATGTATTGTATTAGCACTGCACTATGGCAACAGTAAAAATAGGTGGTATATGACATGCCAAGCCTGACCTTATTTGCATTTATGTGATTATGGAATGATGGAATCGAAAGGTCTTCCTATTACCAAACTCTTTTGTTGTTTTCCCTACAGTAGCATATGAAGTAATTCCGAGCCATAAGGGAAGGGCTGCTTGATAAGAATTACCCAGTTAATTACTGACAAAACTTTTAGAAGCAATGCGACCCAACTTTTAAAAATTCTTTTCTAACAATTTGTTTATTAATTTTTTTAGTACATGTTTGTAGTACATAATGATTACATTCATTGGAGGAAATTGGTATATATATACATATGAGATATATGACATATGTAAATATGTATTACATCTTAATTCTTTTTTATGTCCTTCCCACTCCTTCTTCCCTTTTCCCTCCATCTCTTGGTCCCGTTCTCTTTTGCAAAATAGGTCCCTGTTTCCTATTATCTATTTTATATTTTGCTCATTAACTTTTAAAAATACTTTTGGTTTCTCATACAAAAGAAATCATATCATACTTAAGCTTGTTTGTCCAATTTATTTCACTTAGAATTATGGTCTCAAGTGCATCCATTTTCCTATGAATGACCTAAATTTATGCTCCTTTATGACGGAATAGTATTCTATTCTGTCATATATATAAATACCACATTCCCTAACCCATTCATCTGTTGTATATAAATACTACATTCCCTAACCCATTCATCTGTTGATGGACATGCAGGCTGCTTCCAAGATTTAGCTATTATGAGTTATGCTGCTATAAACATGAGTATGCATGCAACACTGTAATATGAAGTCTTTAAAAGCCTTATCTGGGTTAAGTGGAATTTCTAGTTTTAGGCTTTTGAAGAATATTCATACTGATTTCCACAATGGTTTTACTCATTTACATTCCCACCAAAAATGTACAAAGAGTCCCTTTTACCCACGGCCTCACAAGCATTTATTATTACTTGATTTCTCGATTATGGCCATTCTTTTTGAAATATGATAGAATCTTAATGTAGTTTTAATAAGCATTTCTATAATGATGCTGGACATTTTTTCATGTATTTATTGGGCATTTGTACTTACTCTTCTGAGAAGTGTCTTCATTGCAGTGGTCCATCTTTTGATTGGATCTTTTATTTAGGGATCTCTAATTGTTTAGAATTCTTTACGTATTCTAGATATTAGTCTTCTGTCTGAGGTGTAGCTGGCAAAAATATTTTCCCAGTTTGTAGGTTTTCTTCACTGTGCTGTTTCCATTGCCATCCAGAAGGTTTTTAATTTGATATGATCCCATTTGTTGATTTTTGATGCTATTTCTTATGCAATCAGAATTCTTTTCAGAAAGTTCTTGCCTATACCTCTGTCTTCAAGGGTTATACCTATTTTATCTTCCAGTAGATTAAATATTTCTGTTTTAACACTTAGGACTTTGATCCATGGTGATTTTAGTTTAGTATATGGTGAGAAATACGGGTCTAGAGTCATTATTCTGCATTATGCCAGTTTTCCGAGCACCATTTGCTAAAGAAGATATCTTTCCTCCAGCATATGTTTTTGGCCCCTTTTTCAAAGATCAGGTGGCTGAATGTGCATAGGGTTGTTTCTGTGTCCTGTATTCTATATTCTACAGGTCTGTTTTTGTGCCAGTTTCATGCTTTTTTTTTTTATCATTGTAGCTTTGTAATAAAACTTGAAATTAAGGATTCTGATAACTCATAATTTGCTCTTATCGTCCAAGCTTGCTTTTGTTATTCTGAGCCTATTCTGATTCTATATGAATTTTAGGATCTTTTTTCTACTTCTGTGAGGAATGCTGTTGGTATGCTAATTGGGATTCATTAAATCTATATAAAAGTTTTAGAAGTATGGTCATTTTGTCCACATTAGTTCTGCCTAACCAGGAATAGGGAATATTTTACCATTTACCGATGTCCTCTTCAACCCTTTTTCAGAGAACTATAGGTTTTGTTGTAGAGGTTTTAACCTCCTTGGCTAGAGTAATTTTTAAGCATTTAATTTTTCCTAATGCTATTGAGAATGGTTTTGTTTTCCTAGTTTCTTTTTCAATGCATTGATTATTGGTGTACAGAAATCCTATTGATTTTTCTGTGTTGATTTTGTATCCTGTTATGTTGCTCAATTTAAAAAGTCTTGGTGGGATTTTGGGAGCCTCCTATGTAAAGGATCATGTCATCTATAAGTAATGACAATTTGAATATCTATCTATCTATCTATCTATCTATCTATCTATCTATCTATATCGTTTTTTTCTTTTTCAAGTCTGATTGCTTAGGCTAATGCTTCAAGAAATATAATGAACAGGAGTGGTGACAGTAGACATCTTGTGTTCTAGATTTTAGAGAGAATGCTTTCAGCTTTTCCACATTTAATATGATGTTGGCAACGGGTTTGTCACAAAGGCTTATATCAGATAGAGATAAGGTCTTTCTACATCCATTTTTCTTGAGGATTTTTTTTTAATCATGAATGGATGTTGGCTTTTGTTAAAGGCTTTTTGTGTATTTATTGAAATGATCATATTAATTTTTCCTCACTTTTGTTTATATGATCTATCATATTTATTTGTATGCATATGATGAATACTCCTTGCATCCCTGGGATGAAGACTTGGCTACAATGTTCAATTTTTGGTGATTTGTTGCATTTTGTTTGCCAGTATCTTGTTGAGGATTTTTTGCATCTATGTTCATTAAAGAGATTGACTTGCAGTTTTCTTTTCTAGTTGGGTGCCTGTCTAGTTTTGAAATCAGGTTATTGCTACCTTTCAGGAGTAATTTTTGGGACTACTCCTTCCCTTTCAATTTCGTTAAAGAGTTTGGGGAGTATTTGCTTCAGATCTTCCCTGAAGTCCTTGTGGAATTCAGTGGTGCACCCTTCAGGTCCTGAGCATTTCATAGTTGGTAGGTTTTTTATTACTGCTTCAATTTCATTGCCTGTTACTGGATTATTCAGAGTTTTCACATGTTCTTTGTTCAGTTTTGGCAATTCCTATGCATTTAGGAATCCATTTATTTATTCTGGATTCTCCAGTTTATTGGAATATAGGTGTGCAAAGAAGTTACTAGTAAATTTCTGGATTTTGGCAGTGTCTGTTGTGATTTTTCTCATTTCATTTCTAATTTCTTTCCTTTTTTTTGATAAGAATTGCTGTTGTCTTGTCTATTCCTTCAAAGAAATGAATCTTCAGTTCACTGATTTTTAAATTTTTCTCATTTCAATTCCATGAATTTATGCTCTGATCTCTATAATTTTCTTCCTTCTACTAGCTTTCCATTTAGATTGTTCTTGTTTTATTATGACCTAGAAATGCATCCTAATAAGGTTACTTATTAGGGCTCATTCTGTTTTTCTGATATGTGCATTCACTGATATAGACCTCTCTTAAGACCGCTTTTATTGTGTTATATAGGTTCTGGTATGTGATCTTGACATTTATCATTTGATTATAGGAAGTATCCAAGTTTTTCTGTGACTTCTTCTGTGACCCATTGAATATTCAAGAGTGTATTATTTAATTTCCATGTGTTTGCATATTTTCTGCGGTTTCTTTTGTCATTTACTCCTAGTTTCACTGCACTGTGATCTGACAAAAAGCATGGGATAATTTAAATTCTTGACGACTTACTTAAACCTGCTGTAGGAGCTAGTATGTGATCTATTTTGGAGACAAGTTTCATGTGCTGCCAAGAATGTATATTCTACTGTTGGGTGAAACACTCTGTAGATATCTATTCAGTCCATTTCTTTGTGTGTGTGGTTCAATTTTGATATTTCTTTGTTGTTTTTTTTGCCTCATCGATCCATCTACTTGTGACAGTGGGCATTGATTTCTGCTACTATGATTTTATTGATTTTTATCTGTCTTTTATGTCTAGTAGCATTTGTTTTATAAAGTTGGAATGCACCAGTGTTTGATGCATATATATTTATAATTGTTATTTTCTATCGTTGAATTGTTCCCTTAACCAATATATAGTGGCCTTCTTTACCTCTTCCAATCAGTTTTAGGTTGAAGTCCACTTCATCTGAAAATAGGATAGCTACATCCGCTCATTTTTTGGCTCATGTTGCATGGACTATCACTTTCCATCCTGTGGTGTTTGGTTTGTAAATTTCTTGTTGGGTTAAATGTGTTTCCTGTATACAGCATGCCACTGGATTTTACTTTTAGATTGTATCTGCCAATCTGTGTTCTTTGATTATGGAGTTGAGGCCATGCACATTGGCACTGAGAGGCATTGACTTATTGTTGTTTTTGCTCTGTTTTTCTGATACTAATTTCTCCCCTCATACAGAGTCAAGCAATATATGAAAAGCATATTAAATATGAGAAAGCAAAATTTTACCTCATGAATACTCATTTTTTCTTTTTTCTTTTTTCTCTTCCTTCCTGACTTTCCCTCATGCTCTCTCTCCCTTTCCATTTTTTTTCTCTCTCTCTCTTTCATATTACTGAGGATCCAGCTCAAGGCTTTGCCTGTGCTCAGCAAACACTCTACCACTGACCTACATCCACAGTCCCCCTTCATTTTTAACATTTAGAATAAATCTGTGTAAATAATCATATCACTAAGGCAAAAAAGTAAGAATTGCAGAGAAAGCATTGTGAAAATTCACTCATCCATCATAAAAATCTTAGGCATTTGGAATAGAAAGGGATTTCTTTTTCTTTCCCTTTTCCCCTTTTCTCTCTCTCTCTTTCTTTCTCTCTTTCTCTCTCTCTCT
>PVJO010003084.1:68090-129870 GCA_004026905.1 Hystrix cristata | reverse complement strand
GAAGCGGCCTGACCTGCAAGCTCAAGCCTCCTGCCCACGATGGAGTCCGGAGCTGTCTTCCCCGGGATGGGGCGGAGCCAACGCAGATCCGCGCCGGGAGCGCCTGACCTGCAAGCTCAAGCCTCGCTCCAAAGATGGAGTCCGGAGCTCTGGATGGGATTCTTGAGAGAATAAACATTGCAGAAGAAAATTTAGTGAATTTGAAAAGATAGCAGTAAGTACTATTTAAAATGAAGTATGAAGACAGTAGACTAAAAAATCTCAAACAACACACACACATACACACAAACATACATATGCAGTGTAAATTCCAAGGCAACTGCTGAAGTCATTACTTTCAGTTATAGGTGATAAGGCAACATAAAACATACAGTTACAAGATTGGATTAAAAGAGTAAGACCCAACCACTTTCTATATAGACATACCAAAAGGTGACTCCAAAAAGGCAAACAGATAAATTGGGCTATATAAAATTAAGAAGTTCTTATCTTTGGAAGATAGTAGTAAAGAAAGTGTAAAAGCCAAGTGTGGTGGCACGCATCTGTAATTCCAGCCCTCAGGAGGCTTGTGAGTTAGAGGGATACAGAGCACGACTCTTTCTAAAACAGTCAAACACACAGACACAGAAACAAACACACAAACCAACAAGCCAAAGCAAAGCAGCAAACCGAAAAAACCCAACAACAGAAAGAAAGTAAAACTAAGTCATAGGGTGGGAGAAAATATTTGTGGATCATCTGTTAGTAATAGACCTGTATATAGAATATATGAAATTAACTCGCATCTTAATAAACAAAATAGTGAATTAAAAATAAGCAAATATTTGGACAGATGTTCATGAAAAATACATATGAAAGATAAATAAAGTCATGAAAAGATACATAGTTTAGTTACTAGAGATATGTGAAGTAGAATCACACAAGCTGTTATCATACACTTCTTAAAGTGGCTGAAATTAAAAAGACTGACCATGCCAATTATTATCTAGGATGTAGCACAACAGAAGTCTTACATGTTATTTTCGAGAAGGGAGAATTGCACAACCACTTTGGAAAACTATTGGCAGTTTTAAAAGTAAATGAAACATTTGTCGACTATGTGACTCATTCAACTCCTGTTTACCGAAAGGTAATTAAAATGTATGTCAGTACAAAGACTTGCACACAGATGTTTGTAGCCGCTTCCTTTGTTATCACCAACCCTAGGAACAATGGAAGTGCCTATTAGCAGAAGAATGAGTAAACAGAGTGTGTTATATCCATGAAATGGAATACTGACCAGCAATAAAAAGAGTGATTTTTTTTTTTTTTTTTGGGTGCTGGGACTCAAACTCAGGGCCTCACACTTGCTAGGTAAGTGCTCTACCCCTGAGCTAAATCCCCAACCCCTAAAGAGTGAACTGTTGAACCAAAGAAAATGAAATGAAACTGAAAATAATTATGCCGAATGAAGCAAACCCCGGCTAAAAAGAAAAGAGTATGTGTAATATGACTCCATTTATTGAAAACATTTTACACAGTGCAAGCAATAGTGAGTGAGAATAAAGCGCTGTGTTTCTGGGAAAAGCAGTGTGTAGAGGTGTCCGGGGCAGGAGGTGGTATGAGGAGGCAGCAGAGGGCGTAAGGAAACTTCTAGGTGTGATGGAGAGATTCATTATATGGTAGTGCTGATGGGTTTATGCATGAAAACACGTCTAAATGTATCAAATTGTACATATTGCTTAAATATTTGAAATTTATTTCATGTCAGTTATAGCTAAATAACTTTGTTTTAAAAAAGCACGTTTTTGAAACAGTTTGCCTGAGATAGCTTCTAAATTTATACAACCTTTGGTAGGTGCCTTATGAATGTCTAATAAAAAAAGTATTTGCAGTTTCTAACTTTTAAAGTACTCTTTTATTTAGATTCATTCCTAGTTAGACTAGATTTCTTACTTCTTTCTTCCTTCCCCTTCAACGGTGTGGTTTTATAAGCTCACCCTTATTGAATCTTTAAAAATATTCAATTTAGTTTTCAGAAAACCAGCCCCCCCCCGCATTACATTATATAATGTGATAATTTAGTTACCTCATTCAGATGGATAGCAAGCAAAACCAGCATAAATTGTTTTTGGAACAGACAAAATCAGTGGATGATGAACAATTATAGCTTCTAATTGGAGGAGAATTTTGGGGTCTCTTACAGCCTTCCAAGTGTCATCTGTGGGCAAATGACATCCGGGTCACCCGGGAGCATTTTAGAAATGCAGACTCTTTGGTCCTACCCTGACCTGATTGACTGAATCAGCTTTCCTGAGGGATTCCTACAGACGTTAAAATTTGAAAAATGTTGTGCTTGAAAATAGCTTACTAACTTGGAGAATTCAACATATTATGGCCATGAGGCAACACATTTTTTTCATGGAAATAGAGGGCTTTAATTGCAGGCATCAATGACATAGGGAGCAATGTATGTATTTTCTATTGTTAGAGTTTTTATTTTTTCGTACCAAGTTTTATTGAAGTAAAAGTCTCATACACTTAAATTCACCAATTTTATGTGTACGAGTCAATGGTTTTGGTAACCGTAGAATCACAGACAGGTTACACAATTTTTCCATTTTCTGAAATATTTCCTTTTGCCTCTTTATAGCCAATCTCCTCCCCTAATTGTTGGCCCATCTTTGAGTTTCACTGGAAGTGCAGTTACTTAGTATTTAGTATTTTGTTTTCTTTACTTAGCGTGTGCTTTTGAGCTTCATTCATGCTGCTGTGTTGAATTCGTGTCCTTGGTAGCTCAGTAGTACTCCGCTCCTGGGATGATTTTCTCAATCAGTGGTCTGGGGCAGGCCCGAGTCTGATCTTCATGGCAGCCAGAAATCGTCATGGGACCCTGTGTGGGTGCCATGGCTACCGTACTTGTGATCTTAAAAATAGTTTCTAGCAGTGGATGTAAGCATTTACTCCTGCCTCCAGTACTTCTGAGGCGACAGTCATACCTCAGAACAGGGAGGGCTCTGGGCCTCAAGAAGGGGCCTCTGGAAATTCGAATATCCCTTGTCCCTTGTGGCCATCACACATACAGTGCCCTTTGGAGAAGGAAGGAAGGAGGAGGAAGACAGAGAGGGAGAGAGAGGGAACAGTTTGTTGGAAACCCTGAATATTTACCTAAAGTCCTTACTATTATTGCCTGGAGAAAAACTGGTTGTTTCCTTTCTCCTTTTTACTGCAGATGTAGAGATTCTCGATGAAAATCAGGCACAATACTCACGTCTGTCATACATTGTAAATTTTGGATCTATTCGCTTCTCATAGGATTTATTTTTAAACATTACTTGAACCTCCAAGCAGTTATTTCCTGCTTTTAGCCGGAAACTCTGGCATTTATACTTTGTAAACTTACGGTACCTTTCATCGATTTCAGATGCTTGTGTCTGGGTTTCATCGTCGCTTTGGGGAAGCTCACTCAGACCTTTCCGCAGGTTTAGCTGAAGTCATACTCCTAAGCGCTCTTGTGCAGTGATTGTTAGTAGCTATGGGACAGCCGCGAGGAACTAGAAACTCAGCGTGAAACAGAGGTGAGAACAAGGAGAATTTGCAAACGTTTAAGGCACTGAATTTCCTGTGTATCTCTGAAAGATTCATTCCCTCTTTTTGCAAGCAATTGATTCTCATTTCCCTGGACACCTTGTGTAACATTCTCGATGGAACGCGTGCTTCGTGGGAGTCTTCTGTTCTCCTGCATTTTGAGTCTACTTAGGTGGAAGCTTTCAGGAGCTTCACTTGCGATTTTCAAGATTTCTGTATTAGACATTTTTAAAGAGTGAAGCAAGATCCAGGGAATATAGCTTTTGAAGTGGAAAGTCTGAAACAAAAACAATTTGATGACTTTCACAGATGAAATAGCTAGAGCCCTAAAGTAGAATTCAAGGTGTTTTTTTCTTTTTAATAAACGCTTAAGTGGTAGGTTTCTCTTCAGCAAATAAAAAATATTTTCTCAGCCTAAAAGTGAATTAATCTGAAAATTTTAAATTGATGGAAGAATAGACAATCTGAAGGTGTAGAAGAGCAGACCCACACATGCCCACAACTACACATATAACTCACTTGTCTTTTATTCAGTAAGTATTTATCTGTTACTTACAGTATAGAACACCTAGTCCCTGCATTTACTATCCTTAGTTTGTGGTGTGGAAGACTTGAAATGAACAAGTAATTGAATTAAGGGTGATGAGTTTTAGGACGGGGGTGATGTCTGCTAGTACAGACATGTTTCAGGAGGGCAGGGCATGGTGGCACACACACTTGGGAGGTTGAGGCAGGAGGATCACTGTGAGTTCAAGGCCAATGCAGGCCACATAGCAAGATCCTGTCTCAAAGCAAAACAAACAAAACAAAACACAGAAATGTGTCAGGACATATGTTGTTTATGAGTCAAAGACATCCCTGAAGGAATGATATTTAAATACATTCTTCCTGCATGTTGCTTTCATCCTGTATATCTTCCAGCCCTTTGAGGGTGGTATAGCTTAGTTCTTGGCGCCATTTCCTGTTCCAAGGGGATCTGGAAGCCACCTGGAAGCCATCTGCTGTCCTTATCAATCTGGGCTTTTCTGGCTTGCTTTAAATTCCACGGGGGAAAGGTCAGGGAACTGCAAGATTTTAGGAGGGGTGGGAGGGATTAATGATGTGTGGCGGTTATCCGTTCTTCCCTACATATATTCTGTTCATTGCTCCCCACCATGGGCAGTGTCTCTTCTAGGCTCCCACAGTATTCCATGTGTCCTTTGATGGCACCCCTTGAGCCTTCGATGGCTAACAGATGCTGAGTGCTGGCTTTGTATCTGCCGTTCTGTTGTTTGTTCTTCAGAATAGTCTGGTCATATACCTGTTTAATGATACGCCCTCTCTCCTTCCCATTCCTTTCCAGAAAAAGGAGACAGAAAACATAAAAATGTAAACGGCATGTTGGATGCTGCTTGCTCCTTCTGTCAGTGAGTCTTGGCCCCAGAGAGGGATGTCTTAAGAGACTTAATACATTTCTTGTGGCACTTGCATGGTTTGAGCACCTTGCTATAAAGAGTTGTGTGTAATTTCTAGGGTGCAAATGGTATTTTGACCCTTCTACTAACTTCTCGATGCGGCCCTTGATGTTCACATTACAGATGCCCACCTTATCTCAGTTAATTCTTGCAGCAGCTTTGTGAGAGAGAGTCAAGTATCCATTTTAAGGGGCAGTATTAACAAGGCAGATGTGAAATAACTTGTCTTTAGACCTAGTAAGTGCCAAAGCGAATGTTTCTAACCCAAGAATCTTGAGGATGGGCTACATGTGATATTACCTTCTTGTCTATACTTTATTAAGGTGTCCCGAGGTTTTTGATTGGAACCCTGCTAATAACTGCTTTAACCATTGTTGGGGAGAGAAAATCCAGAGGAAAAGAACCCTCTGGTGCCACTTTAGGAAGTGTTATTGTGAAGCAAAAGTTCCCTCTTTTCGAGAGAAGTTTTGAAAGAATGTTGGCGAGATCCGACTGTGTCTCGGAATAGGACTCTGCTGCTTCCTTGATGGGGAGGTGTGCTACTGCAGCCCACACCGGGGAACAGTAGTATTCCTGAGCCCGAGTCCCTCTGCCAGGACAAGGAGGCTCCACGGAGAGGCAGAGCTGTTGAATAATGGCCGCCCCCTGCAGCCTGGCTTCCTACCTGGCTGCAGTTTGAGGCAGCAGGTTCTCATTATGTTTCACTTTCTCTCTCTTTCTTTTTTAATGTGTTCTTGAAATTGAATTAAATTTGCTTCCTTCATGGTGTGTGTTGACTTTTAAATGACTTCCTGGTGGGTTTTCTTCAAGATCTCCAGCCACAATGCAGAGCTTCTCGGGGTAAAATGAAGGGTCCAATCCAATGAGAAAACAGTGTGGTATTTCCTCACCTTCATGTTTAACTGGAAGATGCTGTGTTGTGACCAATCACAGTCTTTATTTCCCCAAGTGATTTTGCTTTTCCTGCTGGGATGACCTCAGTCAATTACTCTCCTCTCCCTGAAAGGTTGTTAGACTTCATTCATAGAACAAATAAAAAAAATCATAAATTCATACTTTCCTCCAGGAAAATCACCAATCTTGGTAAAACGCTTGCATTTTCCCTGGGTACTGGATTGTACAGTCTGTGGGAGGTTTGGATTTGAGGGCCAAGCTCTCCCGTAACTACATCCTGCTCAGAAAGACACTGTGTTCCTTTAGATCTTGAGAACAGATCTGAACTGGTAATGTCTTGACCTTTGTTCACTTTTTTATTCTTTTATCCACTCGACAAGTATATTTCGAGTAGTCACTGTGTGAGGCACACCGTAGAGAAGATCCTTGCTCTTAATCAAGCAGCATTTCTGTGGGGGAGACAGAAAACAAATAAATAAAAAGTGTGTTAAAGAAAGAGTGGTATATGCTACAGAGAAAAGGGCTGAGACAGAGGGGGCACATGATAGGAGTGCGTGAGAAAGTGCGCTCCTAAGAGTATGGAGATTGTGAGGGAAAGACTGCTTCCTGCTATCGGAAAGATGCCAGGGCTCTCTAGAGGAATGTGTGTCAGCAGTGAGAACACAAAGGTTGGCAGGGTCCAAGACCACGGACATCACGGTGGCCAGAAGGGAGAGTCGCGGGAGGAGAGTTGAGGGGGCAGAGTGAGTGAGAGGTGGTGGTCCTGGTAAGGACACTAGCTCTGTTGAGTAGGAAACAGCGCCGTAAAAGGGTTTTGAGCAGAGAGGGCGATGTGATCTCATTTTGTGGTCACAGGAGAGCTGTGGCTGCTGTGTTGAAAACTGAGTGAAGGGTGGCAAGGGTAGAGAGGTGCAGGTGTTTACCAGGTGGGTGAAATAATCCAGGCAGGAGACTATGTGGCTTTGGATTAATAAAAGAAGCAGTTTCCTGAGGTGGGTCATTGGACTGACTGAAAGTATTGTCCTGAATGTTAAATGAAAATGTCTGTATTTGAAATTTGCTATTGCATTCTTGACAGATGAAGTTTTAATTTTATTTTTATTTATTATTTTAGTGTTGGGGAGGCAAAGTTTCTAAAAATGGAATTTTAGAGAGAGCATTAGTCATGTATGAGCTAGATACTAAGCTTGATGCCAGAAGGGCTGCTTCTGAATGAGTTGTTACAATTTCATCGGGTAAAGTATAAAAACAACTCCACGTGTGTGCACAGACGGAAACTTTGAAAAGGTGTGAACATATATAGTGGGAGATGTTATGCTTACATGGTTGTAAAAAGCCCAGAATTTACTGAGTGGACACCCGCTCAAGGTCTGTGTTGTGCATTTTACATTAGGGACAATTTCACAACAACTCTGTGATGGCAGCTATCAAAACTTTTGGTTGCAGGACCTCTTTAGACTTTTAAGAGTCCCCCAAAAGTTAGGTAAGTGGTGTATATAAATAAATGAACAATATTCATAAAGCTAAACATTTATAAAATTTAATTCATCTCAATCAAGCCATCATACGTTAACAAATAACATCTATTTTATGACAATAACCGAAGATGTCCCGAAAAAGTGTGCGTGTTGGGGTAGCAGGGGGACAAGGATGGATTCCCTGTGACGGGTGACTGGGGTCTTATCCTGAAAGAACGAAGGGTGGAACACAGAAGAGGATTCAGTGTGGGAGATTTAGGAGGTAGATGCTCGTTAGCAGCAGCACCAGCAACAAATACGGTAATTGTCATAGTTGAAGTAATGATGATAATGGTGAGTGCCTGACTGACCGAAGTGGACATAGTATTACGTACCAGGCTTGATGTGCAGTTGAGTTCTCAGAATGGTTTGATGAGAACAGATTTTAGTTTTTGACATGAGAAAAACACAGTTTAGAAACATTAAATAATTGATCCAAGACCGTACAAGCAGGAAGTGGCAGAGCTGGTCCTGGGTCCCCGGTGATTTTGATTTTAGCCCTACTTCTCCATCCTAACACAGTAATAGCGAAACCAAAGAGTGGAAAGTCAAATGCACAAATGGAGCTGGAGGTTTTGAGAACTGAGGAAGACTCTTTTAATTGGACTGAATAAACTGATTGCTTTCAACGGAGGGATGATGGAAGCAGGTGGCAAGAAATGGTGGCTGTATTTAAGGAAATGAAGAGATTAGCAAAAATGGACTGCATACAGGAAAAATTGTAAGTGCGAGAAAAAGCAACAACAGCTTACCGTAGTCAAGGGTTGTTAACTCAAGTGGTTGAAATGATAGACAAGATAGGACTTACCTTAGGTTAAAGAGGTTAGGAAGGGTGTATCGGGCGTCAAAAAAGCAAAGAATTTACATGTTGGCCTGTTACGTGATGGAATATGGACTAGGCAGGGAGGGGAGTGGGATACAGAAGAGGCAACTTCAACGTGAAGGAGTGGCTCTTCCCTGAAATCACAAAGTGAACAACAATTAGGGCAGATAATTAGAATTAGAGCTTGCTCAATGGATCGAAAAGTGATGGGGAGTCAGGTCTCAGTGAATTAAAGAAAGATAAGGGTAATCTCTTGTCCCGCGGCTAGAAAGTAGGTCGTAGAACCTCAGGGCTAAACAGGCTTTGGATGCCAGCAATCTAAGTATCTGTATTTTAATTAACCGTTCTTTCTCAGGCTGGTAGAGCATCTCTTAGTTGATAAACACAATTTTCATATCCCTTTTTTTCTTGACTTTTCTTTATTTGCTAGAAAAAGCGATATAGCAGGGGCCCTACTCATTGTTCCTGGCCACCTTTGGGTCCCCACTACCTAGATGATTGTCTGGTTCATAGTAAGCCCTCAAAGATATTTCATGTCTCAATGAATGATTGTAGCCTAATTTAGTCATTTAATGCTGTATTTTTGCCTCCATTAGTCTTCTGTCTTCTCACATTTGTGTAAAACTGTACAAGTCATAAACTGATTCTAGCTTTTTAGTCATTACAGTGATGTGGTGAATAAGGATCATTGTCACTACACCCATTTTAGAGATGTGGATGCTGATTCTGTCACCTAAAGTTCTTGCATAGTGTAGGTCCTTAATTTCGTCATGTCCATCATTAATACGTCACCATATAACTTTCCAGATTATACATTATGTGCTTTTAGCTCATCCCTCATATACTCTTAAGCAGTCTGGTGGTTAATAAACATGACTTTCATGTTCTTTCATTTTTTTTTCCCTTTATTTGCCAGAAGGAACCCCAAAATGTCCGCTGGTGGGCAGAAGCAGAGACAAGTCAAGGATTTTAGTACACAGTTGATTCATTCCTGCCCTCCATCCCTAAACTGACTATTTCTCCTAAATAGTGCTAAACTCTTCTTCCCCCTGCCCCTCAGTTCTTCATACTGAGAAACCTATAGCCATTTAAAACAAAGTGATTTCGGGGTAGATGTTTGAAAACATCCTGTTGAAATGCTCTCAAATCGCAGTTCTTGCTAGTGTGACTCAGGTCGCAGCTGTCAATTATTAGTTTAGCGGATCACTATCAGCAGAGTGGATAGAATCCATTTTCACAATTGTTGCTTTCAAAGTGAATTACTTGGGATGAAAATCTTTGCACAGTCAGAAAATAGATAATATTCTCAGCAGGGAGCAGAAAGTGTTAGTGCTGAGCGCATCACATGGTGGATTCAGGTTAATTTTCGACTTTCTGCAGGGGGAACTTGGATTGGGAGGGGGAGGCTGGATTCAGGGAGGGGACCCGGAAGAGGCTTACCTTGTAAAACAGAACAAAACAACAAAGCAAACACACCTTGCTGTACAGTGTGAGGGGCTGTTCCTAGTAATCAGAATGGCACCTGCCCTTCGTCTTTGTGGTCCTACTGAGTAAAACAATTTAGAGCACAAAAAAATGAACATTACAGCTTTTCCTGTGTGGGGGAGAAACTTCATTGTTAAAGACCACTGGGGAAACCCTGGGTTTCCCTCAGCGCTTCCAGAATGTGGCCCGAGGGCCTGCTTTTGTGTTTTCCAGATTTGCTACCTCTCTGTGAAAACCCCTGTGCATTCCCAGAACATTCACTGAGGGGTCTGTGGCGTGTTCCACTGAGGCAGGCAGTGGAATGCATGTCAAGATGCAACAAATACTGAGATGAGGGCTTCTCTCTGCCTGAGGAGCCAGCTGAGGGAACAAAGGCAGGGCACTGCCGCGAACAAAGTATCGGGGACCGCGACAAGGAGAGGGAAAACGGTGTGCTGTGTCTTGAGCACTTCCTGCCTGCCAGGCACTGGCGTGGGATTGGGGACCGAAAGGGACATAGGGAGGTGAGGCAATGAACAGGTAAATGTTATGATGGACTCGGATGGAAACAGAAATGGCAGAGGGCGTCGCGGCCTTGGTGGGCTGGAGGTGAAGCTGGAGTTTGGCCATTATTCTGCCCACAGGTGGGACCTGTCCGGGCCTCAGCACAGAGGAAGCACATCACTCGGTCGGGGATGTAAAACCGTAACTTCGAAGACTGCACGGGGCATGAGTTGTGTAGGAGAGAAAGTGTAGTTGGGAGCAACTGGCATTTGCCAAGGCGAGGAATGACGAGAGCTGGGCGGCTGTGTCGGAGGGGAGGAGAGGCAAGCAGACAGACAGTTGCAGCCGTAAATCACCAGACACTGCCAGCCCACAGTACCACACGGTAAATACTGCCTTCTCTAATTTCACACACACACACACACAGCACACACGCACGCACCTACACACACGCACGCACCCCCCCCATAAAACTCTATAGGCTATTGACATCTTTAAAATCCTGCCCCAAACTTAAATCATATTCCTAGTGCTGGGAACATAATTTTTGAGAGTCTAATAGCATCACCATTAAAGGAGAGTGGCATGCGACAGACCTTGAATAGAATTCATTCTCAGAATTGTGGCGAAAAGTTAAAGGAGGCTGTGCTCTTATTAGGAAATGGTATGGTACATCCTGAGCATTTCTTCTGCCAAGTATTGAGTAGTTTGGCTAGCCTCCTATTTGTCCTGAATTTTTTATTAAGTACTTTTCTGAGTACCATATAATGCCAGCTGCTGCGCCAATGGAATTCACTGACAGAGCTGTGAAATACTTCTCCTGGTCTTAGTGGACTGCCATTAAAGTTGAAAACATGACTGGTCTGGTGAAAGGAAGATCTATAATGGTTTTTGATGTAGTCCAGGAAAGCGTTCAGATCTGGCACTCTCTGTTACTTGAAAATTTCTTATAATGACACAACAAACCTACATCAAAACTTTATCTGTGAAAAAAATACCTGTTTTGAAAAAGGATTAAGCGTCTTTTTCAAAATAAATGGCGTGTCCCCTTCACAGAAACCACGTCTGTGCAGATCTCCGAGAGCTGCCTCTTCAGAGTCCGTCCGTATTCTGGACAAAAGCGGGAGGTAGCTGTTGTTCCCTCAGGTCCCAGAGCATGGCTGCAGTGTCCCAGGGTGTCTTCTGTGGCTTCAACCTGTAGGGCAGCCCCTCCCCCCAGCACAGTTCTTGGCCTCACTTGGTAGAAGTCCAAGCCAGTTACCACCAGTCCAGCAGCTCTTAGTTAGCCAAGATTTCCATTAGCAACCTTGCTTTCCCACGCGGGACTGTTAATGCCTTTCCCCCGCCCCCTGGGGTTTCTGTCTCAGCACTTCATACTACCTCAGTAATCTGGATTTCATTGAAATGCAGATTGGGTGGAGTAATGGAAAGAGATTCTTTGAGTCATAAAACCAGAATTCTGATGAGACTCATTCGCTGTGTGACCTTGGGCAAAGCAAGCCTCTCTGTGTTTGAGTTTTATTAACTCTGCCTTGTGGATTAAGATGTCTACTGCTCAAGGTCATTGGGAAATTTCAATGAGATAATGTGTGTGAGAGCTTCTAGAACAAGGCTGGCATGAAGCAGTGGCTCCGAAAGTGAGGATTTACCAAAAAAAGTTGAAAAATCCTTCTCTGAAGATTTGCATGTTAGAAAATCAAGGTGAAAATCCTTTCTTAGCCTTCTATATTATAAATGTCATATTCCCAAATACTGTATTGTGTCTTTGGTGTGAGAAAGTGGAAGTGTAAATAAAGACTAAAATGTATTATATTGGGAAAGGGAAGAAAATGTCCAAATGGGAAAGGGAACAAGGGAGGGGGAAAGGAACAGAGGGACAAGAGAAATAAGAAATGGAAGGAAAAAATGGAAACAAAGCTTTTGTAAAGAAGGAGGGAGGAGAATGGGAAAAAAGAAGCAACAAGATATATCATGTTCAGGTACAAATCCCCAGTGATGAATGTTACCACTATGCACTTCTAAAATGTACCATTAAAATAAAATACATTATTTTAAAAAGCTCAAATTTAGAGTCCATAGACCGAGTGAGCTAGAGACAGGCGAGTAATCATTTGCAGTTGCCCTTGGACTTCAGGAATTGTAGTTTTGCAAAATGCCTTATTATGGCCCCAAGTCAGTGGTGGAAACCCTTGGTGGAGTTTAGCAGTTTAACCATCAATAAAGATTCTGTAAAAATCGCTTGCACAGAAGTTATACCAACTGCCTTTTTGGAGATTGCTGTACTCCAGGCACCTTGCTTTGTTCTGTACAGTCAGCGTCTCTTGTACGTCTCCCTGCAAGAATGTGAGGTGCGGAGCTGTTCTTGGTTTTCTGGATGAGGAAAGCGAGGTTCAGAGGCTAAGTCCACGACTCAAGGCCATCAGGACAGCAGAAGTAAGATCTGACACCAGCGTTTGTTACCCTTTCCTCCTTTCGAGTCTCTGCCGTGCATACCCCAAGCCCTGCCTCTTTGCTTCTTGAGTAAACGTCAACTCAGAGAGCGTGCCGGTGGGTACCCAGGGAAGCCGGGTTCCGTCGCACTTGCTCTCTGGAGTCAGGCTAACCGGCCGGCGCGAAACTGGATGCTGTCAGAGCTGAGCAGAGTACCTGCCTGGAAGTCAGCACCCGCGGCTCTGTGGAGGCTGTGAATGTGTTTGCCCAGGTCAGGTACCTGCCAGAGTGTTCCCGCCATGGGCAAGGGCACCAGTTTCTAATCTGCATGAAGGCCTCCAGTGGGCAGGGCAGCAGTAGCCTGGGAATAGCTCATTTCAGAACTGTGCCAGCCAGCACTCTGCCGCAGAGAGAACCTGCCATTACAAGGAGCAGGGCGGTGGGGGGTGGGGGGGCCTGTCCCTCTGCAAGCTGAGTCCAAAGGAAGGCACCAATAAAACAAAATATTTAGGAAAGGAGAATCAAAGGCAATTAGGCATCTGCAAGGACCAAAAAAACCTACCAAGTGAATATTGATCTCCTGTTTGAAAGGGTCATGAAAAAAATCTGGGGAAAAATTGCCCCTGACCGGGGAAGCACACTTAGATATCTAGTAAGTCCCCATCAGCATAAGAGAGACTGTAAATATTAATGAAGTGACGGGGCAAGCATTTTAAAAGGAGCTTTTTTCTCTGAGTATCTTTTGTAGAGGGGAAAAATCGTTAAACTTTAAAGGGATATATTTTTTTCTACTGTATCTTGGAGTTTTATAAAGCACCGCCTCCCGCCAGCTGCTCTACAGTGGCTTTCTATTCTTTAGGAGTGCGGCGTTTGCAAATCTATAAAGTGGGTCAAGCCTAAGGTGTTATGAATTTATAATAGCAGAGGAAAGAAAGAAAAAAATAGAGACGACCCGAGACAATAGAAGAAGACAGGTTGATACTAGCTTCTCTTGTGACAAGATGGAATTATCAGGGAAAAATCCAGAAGAGCTGTGTGCTGATGGAGCCATGGCTTGGGGAAGTCTCAGTGATTGGAAAGCACAGGACTGCAGATGACGAGGCGCTTGGAAAGAACATGTGAATTCATGTTTGGCTTCAAACACTTGTTAAAAATATCCCGCAGTTGAGTGATTTTCTGCTCTTGGAAATCAATTATTAAGAAAACACTCTAGAAAATTAACGAGGTAAATCTTTATTTCCACCCAGTATGTATGTTCCCAGAGAGTCCTGAGCTTATCGAGGGTTTATGACCAGATAAGCCAACCTAAATTGAAAGTATTGCAAGTTGAAAATACTATTAACTCGCCTAACCTACTAGGCACCAGAGTTGAGTAACCTAGTTAGTGCACGGTAGCATCTGCACTGCGGCTTTGTGCCGGCGGGACCTGCAGCTACCCGGCATCAAGATGGAGCTTGGTTAGGGAATGTGTGGTCAGCTCAAGGTGAGACCAAACTCCAAACTGGAGTAAGGTTTCTCCCAAGTTTGTATTGCGGTTACACCGTCTTAAGGTTGACATACCATAAACCGAAACTTCAAAAGTTAGAGGCCTTCTGTAAATAAGGGCACACACACACACACACACATACATATCCCAGACGTGCAGTCTTTTTGTATGTGCCACGAAGATACTTATCTCAACCCTGCACTGGCTTCTACATTAAGTAGCCACAGTGTTGTCCAGAAATCAGTTTGCAGTACAAAAGCATAATTTTCTTATATTCATTGATTAAATGTGCAGATTTTTAAACTGGTTCATCATCTGTTAAAATCAAATGGCAACATAAACTCACCAAATTTAAGCGCTCTTCACTTTCTGCGTCATTGGATCCAAATTCTATGTAATTAGCATGCTGCACATGCGAGTTATTCTTAATAATTCTTTATTCGGACCTTTGGAGTAAGTATGGTATACATATCAGCTACTCAGAATAGTAGACGAAAAGTGATTTTCGCTGAGCCATTCAGGAATCGTGCTTACTTTTGAACTCTATTTTTTTTGTGTTCTGGGGTGTTTTTTGTGTATTTGCTAGTTTGTTTGTTTCCTTTTTCGGCATTTCCTTGTAGTAGTTCTTTTGTAACATTGGGTGTTGGAAGATGATTGAAAATAGGCAGATCTATCTAACAATGTAGGTCTTAAAGGAGATGGTAAAATTAAAAGTCTGCTGAGAATGAGGATTGTGTCTGATCTACAATCTAATGGCCATTACCACACTAAATTTCGAATAGTCTCATCAGTCTCAAAAGAAATCTTGTACCCTTTAATAGCCACTCTCTGTTTCCTTCCTCCTTCCAGCCCCTGGCAGCAACCAGTGTACTTTGTGTATTTGCCTGACATGGAATTTCATATAAATACAACAATGTAACATGTTGTCTTTTGTGACTTAGCTGCTTTCAATACACATAATGTTATCATGATAGATTTATGTTTTAAAGTATCAATATTTCTTTTTTCATGACTTATTATTCCATTGTATGCATATACCACCTTTTCATTTAGCTTTTTGTAAGTCGATTGACATGTTGGTTGTTTCTACTTTTCGGGTATTATGAATAATGCTTTTATGAATATTTGTGTAGATGTTTTTGTGTGGAAATGTTCTCATTTTTCTTGGATTTAAACCTGTGAACGTAATTGCTGGGTTGTGTGATACCTCTATGTTCAGTGTGTTTCAGGAGTGTCTGCCAGTGTGCCTAAATCATTGTCATTGTGACCGGCAGTGGATTGGGGTCCCGTCCCTGCATTCTCATCAATTCATGATATTATTATTTATCCTTTCCCTTATAACCATCTTAGTAGATGTGAGATAATATCTCTTTGTGGTCTATTGGCGTGTTTCTGGTGGCTAATAAGGTTGAGCATATTTTCATGTGCTTATACCACACTGAATTACTTTCTAGCTTCTGTGTTGGTGAAAGAATATCAGAGTTGCTCAGAAATACCTTTTTAATTTAAGAGTTACTGAAAAATTGGCAAGCTAGAATCTGGAAGAGAATCAGGGAAATTAGATTCTGGTAGATACAGAAAAGACGTTATTAATGCAGTACCATTAGTCAAGAAGGGTAGGAAAAGACAGCGTTCTCTTTAGAAATACAGGAAGTGTGTCTGTGAGTATGCACTTATCTGCAGATAAAGAAAATCTGACAAATGGTGGCCTAAACAATTGAGAATATATATATTTTATGTTAAAAACATCTGAAGATGTAGTCGGTGGCTGATGTTGATTTAGCTGCTAACAGTAGGGCCAGTGACTGTTAAATGTTTTAAGAAATTTTCCTGAGAATAAACCTTGAAAAGAAAACTTTTACCTGAGAGTACCTGCCTCCTCCTACACTCTCAGGTTTCGTGCTTAATTTCAAAGTGGGAAAAAGCAGCTTAGTGAAGTATTGTCCTGAGTCTGTTTCATTTTTACAAGGAGAGCAAGCACCTTCCGGAACTCTGCCTTGCGGAGACGTCTACTCACGTCTCCTTAGCCATGTCTGCTTCGCGTGGCCACCCGGGCTGTGGACAGAAGAAAGGCTGTGTGCAGTGCTGCTGCGCTGGTGCTGAGAGGTGCTACTGTAATGCGAGCGTTTCAAGACCTTTATTTTTAAAACTTTATTGAGGCATAATTGATGTACAATAAATGTACATATCTAAAATGTACTACTTTATTATTATTATTATTATTATTATTATTATTATTATTATTATTTTTGGTTTTGGTGCTGGGGATCGAACTCAGGACCTTGTGCTTCCTAGGCAGGCACTCTAACCACTGAGCTAAATCCTCAACCCCTACTTGATGTTTTTTTTTTTATATAAGCACTTATGTGGCTATCCCCCAATCAAGATATTGGATATATCCATCTTTCCCTAAAGTGTTTAATACCTCTATATAATGTGTTTATACATCTCCTTGCACTAATGCTCACTTGCCAGTTCTTGTAGCTTTTTTCTAGATTTAATAAATATTTCTGTGTAGCGATCATGCGAGCTACATATAAAGACGGCATCGCTCTTCGTTCTCACTGTGCCTGCTTTTGTGTGGTTTCCCTTCTTCCTGGACTTGGCAGGTCCTGTAGTGCAGTGTGGAAATGGAGAGGCAGGAGTCGAACTGTGTGTCTTGTTTTGATCTCTGAGTGAAAACGATCAGTTTTCCACCAAGAGGTATGACGCTGTGTGTTTTTTATATCTGTCCTTTATCATGTTGGAAAAAATGCCTTCTGTTTCTGTAACAGCTGATCAAAAATATAGCGTGTGTTTAAGTAAAAAATTTAACAGTGAAAGATACATTGGCATTCCTTTCCCTCGCTTCAAACACATGCACCAATTATTTCTGCCTCTTTCTGAAGTGGTTCTTGAAGTCCTTTGTTGTGTGATCAGAAATGCAGTGAATAGTGCGGCCGAGCTTCAGCCAGTGGAAAGAGGTTTGTAAGAGCGTTATGGTGCATCCTCATCCACCCTATTCACAGCCGCTGGTGATGTGCTCTTCTGTGGCTCTTCCCAAAAGGCAAAACGACACGAAAGGATAGCGTTTTGGATCAGTTCAGGACACCGGGCCTCCGCAGTGCAGCTAGAGACACAGGAAAGGGCTTCCAGAGCTGCTTCCGAAAAGGGCAAGAAAGGTGGGATAAGTGTGCTCCAAGCAGGAGGTACTGTTTTTTCTACAGTAATTTTTTAAACTTTTAAGCATTCACTGTGTTTTTAAAGTACCTTTGTACATTGCTGGAGTATTTCTAGGAATAGATGTTGGAAATGTCAAATTCTTTTTCTGCATCTATCAATACAAACCAAGTCTGTTAACACAGTAAATTATATCAAAAGATCTTTGAGTATGAAAGCTATCCTGTTGTCCTGGAAATGGCATCCACATGCTCTCAATATATTGTAGATAGATAGATAGATAGACAGACAGACAGACAGACAGATAGGGAATTTAGTTAAAATCAGTAGTTTTCTTCTTTCCTAATTTTGTTGTTAGGGTCTGATATTAGAGTGATCCTGGCTTCATACAGTGTGTTGGAAAATAGCTTCCTCTTCGGGTTTTGGTAGCATTTATTAGAATTGCCATTATTGATACAGAAGCTTTGTTCTTTTACCTCTGGGTGGAAATCATCTCTGTTCCCTGACCTCTGATGACATGCTTGGCAGACTTCATCTGTGAAAACATCTGGATCTGGAGTTATCTTTCTGAGAAAATTTTTAATTAACTTCCTTATAGGGCAATTTTGAACTATTTTGTTTTTTTCAGGAGATACTTGTTATCTGTTTCTTCTCGAATAAAGTTTAATAATTTGGGTCTTTCACAGAAACTGTACTTCATGTATGTTTTCAAATTTATTGGGCATATAGTTGTTTATAATACTGTTTTATTATCATTTTAGAATCTGTAGAATGTGTTGTGGTATCGCTTCCCTCATTCCTACTGATAATTTGTATCTCACCCCTTTTCCCCTGATTAGTCTTGCTTCCCCACGACAAATGACTTAATCTTCAGTTTTTGGTATTATCTCAGAAGACTTTATATATTTTTAATCTTTAAAAATTGTTCTTTTGTCCAACCAGGGTCAATTTTTATATAGTCCAAAATATGCTACAAGGACACAGTTCATTGTACCATATACTTCTTTGAAGTTTATTTATCTTCTTAACAAACTGGATGTTTTTCTGTTTTTTCTTCTGGATTGTTGCCTAATTGGTTTCAAATTTTCTTTCTTTTGCTTCCTTTTTTTTTTTTTGCTGCTCCTTTTCTGTTTTACTTCCATATTTCTGCAACTGTCTTTTTGCTTTATTCCTTTCTGTCTCTGAGCCATTCTTTCCAGTATTGTCTAGCTAATTTAAAGACAATTTTTACTTTCTCCTCCATCCTTGTTGGCTAAATTCTTTCACGGTGGCTCAGGCAGGGAGTGTGCTATACTTAGTTATCATTAATACCTCACATCTGCTCAAGAATTCATTTGGTCTCTTTCTTCCTGTAGCGCTTTATGTCCACGATCCTCTTAGCTGCTTAGTGACTAACCTAGCAGCACTTTCTTAGTTCTGACTTCAGCCACTTCTTGATATGAAAGCTTTGTTCTGTGCCCTCACCTCCCCATTTCCTAGCACCTGTCTCAGAAGTACTTTGAATGAGGTTAAACGTCTTTTCCACTCGTAGGATTTCTGTAAGAAGTTAATATTCTTAGAGTTCCTTTGTTACTCAGTTTTCTATCTCCCCATTTGTGCCCTTGGGCTTTGTATATCATGTGGTTATATACATAATAGGAAATCAATAACATGTTTTTGAATTTAATCGAAATGCTAGTATCTCTACTTTTTAAATGATGTACCACATTTCTCTCTGAAAAGTTATTATCAAAAGAATACATACGTAATTTTTATATTTCACTAAGAACACACCTCTTTAAAAAGTTGTAGGAACATACTGCTTTGCAGTTCCAATATTATGACTCACCGGAAAGAAAATACATCTATAAGAAAATCAAGAAACAACTTATCTCACGTGGTAAGTTATTTAATCTTCAGTGTTAAATATCATTTCAGAAGGTTTAACAGGACGTCAGTTTTTAACCTTTAAAATTTTCCTCCTTTTCATGCAAGATCAATTTTTATACAGTCCTTGTGCACTGCAAGGACACAGATCACTGTGCCACTTTACACACCTGCTCCCATCAGCAGGAGGCTCCTTGGAATTCTGCGGCTGGTTTTATGACCTTATATGTTTTATATAGCGTCACAGGTTCTTTCCTTTTTATTCAGCTGGGCTTTTTTGCAAGAGGAGGGCCTGAGAACTCTCCTCATGTTGTTAGAAATGAACATCCCATTCTGACCTAACTCTCTTGTAGAGAACAAGTTTTCTTGTTGATTAAAAGAAAGGAAAGAACCCTTTTTCCAGTTTGCTACAGTGATGTGAGGAGTACAAATATAAGTTAAAAATAACAACCGCAAAACACTATTGGATTTCTAGAAACTTCTTGAAGAAAAATAGACAAATCTTACTGACCCTGAGTTTGTCAAAGATTTTTGAAGTATAACATATAAAGCAAAAAGGAGTGAAAAAAAATTTTTGTTTTTCCAAAACATGGTTGAAAGATGGAAAGGCAGGCATAGACTGAGAGAAATATTAACTGAGCAACAGAGGACTGATATTTAAACTATAAGAAGAACTTTTATATTGCAGTAAAAAGAAGAAAAGCCAACCAGTGAAAATGGGGCATAAATTTGAAATGACGTCTACTCAGTAAACACATTGCAGTGGAAAATGCACCAGAGAAAGATACTCAACCTCGGTAGCTATGGAAGGAAATAAGCATTTAAACCCCAGGGAGGTACCATGACACACTCTAGCAAGACTGAAGGGAAATAAGACGTCTGAAAGTGCCACACGTTGTTCAGTATGTGCAGTGACTAGAAGTTTTATACATTGATGGTGGAAATGGGAATGCCAAAGTTTTGTAACACAGTTCGGCAGTTTGCTAGAATATGAAATGCGGAATCACTTAGCACATGACCCAGCCATGGTACCTGTAGGTATTTGTCCAATATTAAGGATGAAATACATTCACGGGAAAGAACTGTAGAGGAAGACACTCTGCGGCTGTACTTGTGATAGCCAAGAACTGGAAACAACAAAACTATCTACCATCAGGTGAATGGATGTATTCACACGATAGGTAGCTACTCGACAAGAAATTACCAACTTTTGCAACACCCTGTATGAAAATGATTGTGCAAGCAAAAACCGAGCATCTCCTATATGATTTTCTTTATGTAAAATGCAGGCTAATATATAATTCAGGTCGGTGGTTTTCTGTGTCATAAGAGGCTGAATGGAGAGGGCTAGGAAGGAGAGCTAATAGAGGAATAAAAGAACTCGATGAGCATTTTCATCTTACTAATTGTAGACATAGTTCCATCGATGTGAACAAGGGTCGAAAGTTACCACAATGCACCTGTGAAATATGTGCACTTAATGTACATCAATTATAATTCAGTAACTTTAAAAAAAATAATAGAATCAGGGATGAGAGAATCAGGCACTTTGCAGAATTTTATTTGAGAAACTTACGCCAAACTTGACAACCAGGTCATTTGCTCTAAAGGAGTCCTGGAAAATCTGTGACGTTTCTCTAGTTTTCCATCTGCCTTTCACCAAGCTGTGACAGTTTAAAGAGATTTCCATATTCACAGAAGCCGAAGTATTATTTTTAATCTGAATTCATATTTTCAAGAAAGCTTGACTTTTTCTTAGGTTTGCTGTGGCTCCCTGGCCCCCTGCATGGCCATCCTGGTGCCTACCCAGGCCACGGTGGGGGGTGCCTGGGCCTCCTGCTGCACGTCTTCTGCAGTGTTCTAGGGCCTGGGAAGGAGCTCTGGGATCGCTGTGATGATAAGACCATCAGTTATGTACTGATGACACTTGGCGGGCGCTGCCCAAATTGTCTTAATGAAGAAACTTGTTGTCACATTGTAAGGACTGATGAGCAAATAAAAATTAAAGGCAAGCCAGACAAAGAACACCTGCGTATTGGATCTGATCGTCTTCATCCTCAGCCTCCAGCTTAATTTTCACAGTTGTTTTGGGGCACACATGGGTAAGCGTATTCTCCATCTGTATTTGGAATGACATCAATACCAGAACATCTGTATATCTTTGCATTTTAAGAACAGTATCACTTTCTAAAAATAAAACATGCAAAACACTTTGAAAAGCAATACGTGAATGGAACTGCTCATGTTATATTTATTTATAATTTACCTTCCTTCCAAAGTGCCTCCATGAAGCATTTCTGGTAAAGGATAACATTGGAATTTAATTTGAAAAGTCGTGCACTTCTGAAGCCAAACCCATCGACCTTAAAAAGATATATTTGTGTTTGAGAGTTACAGTTATGGTTTCCGCATGTAAAACTTCTCTGGCTTTTCCCCCCAACATCTATTTGGGATGATATAAATACATGTGCAAATACCGTTCTCCATGCTGGTGTTTGTCTGTGTAGGCTTACTTAGGCATTAAAATAGTTCATCCCTTGATTGTTAGCCAAATGACAAGAAGCTACCAAAATGTTGCAAACCATTTTCAGGTCATAGATATTCTGCCTTTATTTGATTGCCTTCACTAACTAAACGAGAAGATGTATTTCTGCATAACAATCATGTAAAAATATTAGGTTGCATATAGACTAGTTAGAAAAACTGGTAAAAATATGGAGGCATGTAGACCCACTAAAAATATTTTATTCTTATGCCCACTATGTAGTTGGCATTTTGGGGTACATTTCCTATCTTTAAAAACTTACTATTGTGCCAAAATGCTCAAAAACCTTTTAAACTTCTGCTATCTTTTTTTGTAAAATCTCTGCCGAAGTTTTATGGGCCTTAATAAATTAACGTGCAGACAGTCCCGAAGGATTTCTGTAAATACCAGAGCTGTTAAGAGGGAGGCTGCAGGTAGTTGTTTGTGCCAGGATTAAGTTCAGTCCCACCGCGTGTTTAATTAGAACATCTCCAAATTGTACCCGCACTGGCCCACCCTGACAGTCAGCCCAGGTTTCAAAATGATGGTGACCTTGAGTTCCCACGCACAGTATCCTGATGGGGTTGCTGGATTACCTGTGGCCCAGTTAAATCAGGGAGAGGAAGGCATGTCTAGCAGTAAGATTTGCCTGTTTGTTTGAAGTGTGATGGGGTCGAGGATTTAGCTCAGTGGCAGAGCGCTTGGCTGGCAAGTGCAAGGACCTGAGTTCGATCCCCAGCCCCCCACAAAAAAGAAGTATAAGATAAAGTTCTTTTTTCACAAATGAGCACAGTGTGAACGATGAAATCAGAAGCGATAAGGCCTTTGGGTCCCTCTCTTTCTTCAACTATTAAATAAGGTTCAAAATAGTATCTGTACTTGCTGAGTTAAACAGGTTATGACAGTGCCTAATACAAAGCAAATATTAATAATTGTTTTGCTCATTTTAAAACATTTCCCTACAAATAGGCAACCTTAAATGGTGATATTATGTTAGAACGACTTATTCCAGGGTACTTAAGTAAAAATTGTTATTGTAAGTTAATGCCTCTCAAAATGTGTTTTGTGAAACATTCATCTGCTGGATCGGTTGATTTATTTGAAAAAAAAAGTTTCAATGCTTAATAAGTTGGGGAAACAAACCCGAGATAATTACAAAGGAGTTAAATTTTATTGTCTTGGGACTTTTCAGAGCTTTAAACATGCTAATATCCTTTACGTAGAACTTGTATGTTAAGGGCCAGCTATTCCTAATAATATTTGACTTTTCTGGCATATTAGTAAAGTAAGAATCACCTTTTGTTTCGTGGCGAGGTGAAGTTGTTAATAGCACTGTATTTCCTATGTGCCAAGTTGTTCCCCCAGTCATGTAACGCAGAGAAAGGGAGGCACTGGTGTGGTGACCCTGCGGGTGACTGTAGTGTGTCAAGACTACGTGTGTCATGCAGTGAGCTCATGGCGAGCAGAATCTTTGCTGTGGGAATGGGAGTTTTTAATAGGACACTTTTGACTACTAGTATCCTATTAAAATGAGAATATTTATTGTGTCATCTTGCAAAGGGTCTCCAGACGGGCTTCGGGGTTAGTTAATTTAGCAGTTCAGTGACTTGTGTCGTGGGCCTTCATTTGGTTTTTCCTTGTACTGTAATTACCACGTTGACTTGTCATCTTCTGTGAGGTACAAAATTCAGAACATTTCAAAGCATCGTCCCAGACAGTGGTGACCAATTAGAAAATGGGGGCAGCCAATATTCTCCTTCACACAGACCTATATCCATTCCTAAAACAATTTCTTTGCAAGGAGAATAAAACTCTCCTGACTAGTTTGGAACAATCAGGACTTCGTAGAGTGTACCTGCCGCCCTGAAATAAGTGACCACTTAGGTCGAAGAAACTCATTTTCTGAGCAAGCCAGAAAGGGGAGAATGATTGTTGGATTGCCAGCCGTGGTGTCTGTGGCATAGAACTCAGACTTTGTTACTGCGTATAACATTCTTGGTGCTACTGTCGGCGGTTGCAATATATGAAACCGAAGCCGGACTCTTCAGGGGAGGCAGGAAGCGCATTCAGTGCCGGCTCTCACTGCATTCTTTAAACTGAGCTACTTGGAAACCTTTGCTATTTCTAGCTACTTTGCCTTGTGGGTTTTTTTTTTTTCTTTTGCGGCCACTAACAAATTAAACTTTGCATTTTTGCAAGTGAGTTTAAGATTTTAATCTTTTGCGTTTCACACCCTTGAGCCAAAACTCAACCAATAGTCAAAAAGAAATAATTATGATCAGGTACCACATCTGCAAAACTTGAAAAAGTTGCTGCAGCCAAAGACTCAACAGATTGAATTTAGTAGAGTTTTCCCACCGTGCTAGAGTGATGACCTGGTGTTTGGTGAAACCTTATAGACTTGAAATTAAAAGCATCAAATATCCTAATATGTGTAAACTTCTACTTTAAATTTAAAGCATCAATTGTCCTAATAGCTGTAAACTTCTAAGTTAAAATTCATACATGTGGCATATGTTTAATTACATATATAAAATAGCAAACTATACTGTGCAGACTGTAAAGCACTCACTTTACTCAATAGTGACTTTTCTTTGTAGGGCTTAGAGTTTCCCACCTCCCAGCCCTGAGCCCCGCGCAAGTTCTTCGCTCCGGGGATCAGGCAGTGCTGGGTGTGCTGCTCGCAGAGTTGACTGATGCTGACTGAAAACGTTCTTGACAACTTGTTTTGATAGTGTCGACCTCTCTAAATTCAGAGATGGGTGCTTGGAAAAATTGAATACTCACAGAATTCCCTTTGGAAGCAAATGCTTCTCCCTGCAAAAAGTACAGTCTAATCTTAAAGTCACGTAAAGTCCCTGATGTAAGACACAATTTAAAGTAAGTTATTTTTAAAATAATGGACAGAGAATAACAGTGTTTTTTCCCTTTCCAACTACTACATAGTTTCCTTTCTATTTTTAAATGATAATAAAATAGTAAAACAATTACAATATCATATAGGAAATTGGCCATCCTCGTAGGATTGCGTGGTTCGATTTAATTTAAATCTTTATATTTCATATTGGCCTTTAGAGTTGTTTTATTTACTTGTTTCCGTGTTCCGGTTGGAGCGGGTGGATTGGGTGAGCTTGTCAGGGGCTCCTCACGTTTGTGTTGTGGTACTCAGCAGAGCAGCAGCTCTCTAAGGAGCCAAGCTAGGTGCACTGGCAGACGGTGCTGTGGGATGCAGGAAGTGCCTGGGTTTATTTCCTTCCCTTTGAAATAGGAGTAAGTCCTTATTTATCTACCACAGCCTAGATGGCTGTGCTTATTTAATGAGAATATGTCTGGAGAGTGCTTAGCACACTGCAGTGCCCATAGGACTCTCCATAAATACTAGATACCTCACATGTTTCTGGTGATACCATTGCTTAAAATACGGTTTTAAAGGTTATTCTTGAAATTAGCATTGTCTTAGCAGTGGCTGCTATTCTGACTTAACTATCCAATGGGTATTGTTTCCCCTAGCCAAGGAGATGGTGGGATACGCGAAAATCTTAAATTCTCCTGCCTAATGGGCTCTTTGGACATTTACTTTGATTCTTTAGCACTCATCTCCCTTAGTGTCTGTCATAGAACACTGCCTAGACCTGTCCGTCAGCGGTATCTAGGTATCCTTCGAACTCCCAGGCAGTCAAACATCCTTTCAAGGCGCCATGCACGGGAAGAGATGATGGGATACAGAGATGTTGTTATTTATATTCTCATTATGGCCTTGTTTTCACCCTGTAAAAATCCAGCCTGTACCTTTCCCCTGTGGATAAGGACGTAGATTTGTTACTATTGTCAGAACCAGATCTAACTTTCTGCTGTTTTTATGTCAGAATTTTACTTGGATTTCACTACTGGATAAGTGGAGAGAATATTCCTTTCTGTTAGAAGCAAATAGTCCCTCGTATTATGTCCTACAAATTAATACTGCAAGAAGCAAAAACTGTAGATTAAAAGACTTCTATAGCAATAAGAGGCCTCAGGGGCCTTGGGTGAAATATCTTTGTTTTCGAGATGGAGAAACTGAGGCTCAGGGAAAAGGATGGAATTTTTCAAGTGGAAAAAATACTGTGGCAGCCCGTGTCCTGACTTTACAACCATCACGGTTTTCAGAGATAACATGCTCTCACCGTAATTAATAGATTTTTTAAAATATTAAGAAATAAAAGGCTTCACCAGCAAACTATTTATTTGATAAATGAGGAAAAGAAGGCTTAGAGTCTTTCGGCAAAATTGTTTCAGGATGGTTAACAACAAAATTGGGACTAGAATTTATGTTTGCAGACTCCCAGTCTGGTGCTCTCTTCAACCCACATTGCTGGTGCAAACGCGCCCAAAATTGGGACTAGAATTTATGTTTGCAGACTCCCAGTCTGGTGCTCTCTTCAACCCACATTGCTGGTGCAAACGCGCCCATAAAGGGAATTCACTCTCACTAATAGGCTTTGGGTGGTGTTTTTGCCTCTGTTCTTCTTGGTGTCTTCCTTTTGTGTCTGTGCTCTTAGCCAGGCTGCACACAACGCAACGCCTTGGCTGGCTGTGACCTGGGTGCCACCTACAGATGATGAATCCCTTACCAGGGTGATTCGTGGCTCTCTCCTGCGAGGTGACGGAACTTCTGAGACTCTGCTTTCGTTTACTTTCAAGCCACTTGTTTGTCTTTCTGTATGTCTGGGAGAGTCACCAGTAATCACTCTGCTGATGTATGATCTGATTAGTGGAGCCGGGACGCTGTTCTCCTCAGGAACAGTAAATCCTGGCTGGCCGGCCCTGCTCTCGGCCGTGTGCCTGGGAGCCTTCCAGTTTAACCTTCGGCAGTAAATTTGGCTCCTCGTCAAGCCTTGTGCTGCCAGAGAAATAGTTTGCACTATCACTTAAGGGATTTTCTTAAGAAAAGCTGTTGTAGAACTGCTGTAATTTTTCCATATGTGCCTTATGTCTAAGGGAAGGTGTTCATTTGGAGTACCCGAGGTCCATGAAGAGTTCCCCTTGTCTTTTCTCATTGGTGTGTCCCTCCCCTGAGCTCGTGGTACCCCTACATTTGGAGCATTTCTTCCTGGCATGTAGTAGGTATGTAGTCTAGATGGGGACATTCTTGAGTTTGGTACTCTGATCTGCCACTTATTAGCTGTGTGATTCTAAGCACATTATGTAAAATATGGCACTTACACACAATAGAGTGTTACCCTGCCATAAAAATCTAAACTTGAGTCATTTATAGGAAAACAGATGCACCTTGAGACCATAATGTTAAGTAAAGTAAATCAGACACACAAGCTAAAATATCACATAGTTTCTTTTATATGAGAAACCTAAACTCTAAATAAAGAACAAAATAAAAGATAGGCAGTAGGAAATATAAAGACAGATTTTCTCAAATGCAAAGAGGACCAAGAGATGGAAGGGGAGAGGGGATAGGACGGGAGGGAAAGAGCCTGGAAAATTAAAATGTGTTATGTACATGTACCAACTCCACACAAGAGATGTAGTCATTAGGTACTGCAAAGATGTGCTAATAAAAAGAAAAACTTGTTTTTGAGTCTCAGTTTCTTAATCTGTCAAGAGGGAACAGTAATAGCACCTAATCACATAAGGGCTTGTGATAATTAAATGAAATGATACATGTAAGGGACTTAAAACAGTGGCTCATATGTAAGGAATGATCAGTAAGTAATCCAGTGGCGAAGGCGATAGTGATAATGGTGGTAGTGTTACTTGTGACATGTTTTGTGTGAATGTGTTTTCTGTGACAACCATCAAAATGAGAATAATGTCTCATGCTTTGTTTCTGTTCTTCTCCTTCGCATAGTATATGGCATAAATGCATGTAATGAATAAAAGAACATGTACTTATTTAGTAAACATGAATTGATACTTGGTCTACAGTGACATAATGTTTGTTCTTGAGATCATTATAATCTATTTGGGTAGATAAAATATACTCATTTTTTGAGCATCTTAGCCAAACATCAGTAGTGTCTTACGTATCATGAATGTGCTGAGAATAGAAAGACAAAAGATAGAGTTCTTGCCCTAAAGTGCACTGCGTAGTCTGGCCAAACACTTGTTAACAAAATACATTTGTTAATATAAAAGTGAATATAAAAATAACTGAAGCTTTGAGAACCCAGAGAAGAAGGGAAGGGAGGGTGGGAGTATAGAAACTACCTGACAACATGCAGACAATTGATTTAGGGAAAGATGCATTCTGTCTAATTATAATCAAAGTGAAAAACAATAGGGATAATAGGATGCCTACATTTATGTGGCTTTTGCAAACATGTTATGAGCAAGTTGCTTATTTATCACAATTTAGATTTTATATTGCCTCAATAATCTTGCGTCTTAAAGGCCAGCTCTGGTCTTGGACACTGCTCTCCAGAAGGAAAACTTGAATACATTCCGTTTTCACAGTAAGCAGGTTTAGACATATTTAGCTTTGCCTGTCACTTTCAAAAAAGAAAAGATAAAAAGATTAGTCCCTCAAAATTAATAATCCTTCGACCTGATGTGTCTGTCACAAATAATACTGTAAGTTTTTAACCACTTATTTCAAACATAATTCCTAGAAGATCAGGATGCAGAAAGCAGATAGGTCTCATATGATATGGATCAGCACTTTTCTTGGATTCAGTTTCGCTGTCTTCAGAGGGAGTCCTTCCTGCCATACCAATATCCCTAATCAAATGATAAACTATTCAGCCCATTTTGAAAAATAAAAACCATCAACAACTCTGTTTATCTCCATTCTTGTTATTTTCCCTGAAAATTTACTACAGTGAAAAAATGCTCACTGCTACCTTACCTTGGGCTTCTGGAGGGTGAAATTTCTAGCAATATTTGCATTGATATAAAATTCCTTTACTGCATGTCTTAGAGCAGGCTATTTAGATTATAGGTAACAGGTACTTACTCTGACTCATTTCTTCCAAACAGAGGCAAATCATACAATTTAAAAGTGGAAGTTCAGGTAGGTCTTAGAACAGACTAGAATGACTATCTGTTCTCTTTCTATGCCAAAAATATCCTCGCCAGGATGGTTTCTTGTCCTTCCCAGCTCATAGCTGCTCAGACCATCTGGACTCCCTGCTGCAATGAAAGGATGAGGGAATTTGATTGGCTGATCTTGGGTCATGTGCTTCTCTGGTCCAAGCAGAAGTAAACGACTGGGTTCCTTTAGTATAAACTTGACCGTAGAGGGTTGTGTGTGTGTAAAAACTTACTTAGGGCGAATAAGTCACGGGCTGGACAGATAATCCGCATGTTACCTGCCCTGAAAGGAAATGTTACCTTTCTCAGAGATAGTTAGAAAAGAATGCTGATGGATTCAAGATCGAAGGAAATGCTTGAGCATTAAAGGGAAGGACAAATTCAAGGTGGGAGGGATTTATTTGGCAAATTTCTGAGATTTGCAGTTGACATCAGCTTCCCTGCAGCCTCCCATGAATGTCTCCAGTGAGGATGTCCAGCGGTGACACTGCTCAGTTGGAAGGTGCAGTGGCTCTGATGTTCCCCTGAAGTGGCCTTAAGACGGGCTGTGTCAGTCGGAACCAGGTCGGGTACCCTGCTGGTGAGGCCCTCCACAGCGCAGCCACGTACTTCCTTTCTCTGCTGTCTGAGGTTTCCTTATGGGCACCCCCAGTTTGGAGGTCCTTTTATTTCACTGGAGCTTTGCCACTCAAGCAAGGACAAGTGGACTCTGAGCACACACCTTATGGTTGACATTGGGGATATAAATACCAGGAGAATGGAGAAATACAAATGTCTCTCTTCTTCACACATGGATTGTTTCCTGAGAAGTTACATGGAAGTCAAATCTGTAATATTCGTGCTGTATTTTTCCCCTGTCTTGAAGAGTACTTTTTGAGACATCTCTGCATTTCTGATTAATCTTCTATTAGCAATAGCTTTTCATGCTTTGCTGTCTCAGATTTTCTGTTCTTGCTCTTCCTTCTGAATGGGAAAATGATTTATGAACATACCTGCATTTCCGAATTTGCTGCCACACTACTACGTTTAACTGTTTCTGAGCGTGTTAAATGCATACTAGTTAATGATACCTCTCTCCCTTCCTTTAACTCATCCTACAAGTTGTCTTGCCTTTTCCTGCAGAGTAGCAACAGAGATGCAGGCTCTTGCAACAAAGTGCCTGTGTTCCTTTACTTGTTAGCTGTGTCACCCAAAATGTTTGACCTCTCTGGGCTTCAGTTTTTGCCTTTGTAAACTGAGAATAATAATATCTGGGATTCCTATCAGGAGTAAGAGATTGCCCTTGTGACCTTCCTGAAGCACAGTGTGGCAGATTCTCAGTAAATGCTTGCTAATCTAGTTATTGCCTGTGTTTGGTAATGGTATCATCATTTACCAGACTGCCAAGCTGGACAGTTATTTCTGGTTTTCTTCTCTCCATCAATTATCCATCATACTACTGCTATGAATAATGATACTAATAATTCCAGCTGTGTGTGTTGCTCATTGGCTGTGTTAGTCACCTTGCTCATCACTGAGACATAATACTTGACATCTACCAGTTAGAGGAGAGGTTTGATTTGGCACACAGTTTGGGGTGATTCGGTCCATTGTAAATCAGCTCAAAGGTAGACACATCGTGGCGGAAGGCCATAGTGAAGCAAAGCTGTTCAATTCATGGCAGCTGGGAAATTGCACAGGGGAGCAGTAACAGAGAGGAAGGGACCTGGGACCAGACATTGTCCACAGGTCATGCCTCCCTGACCCAGCTAGACACACCCAGAAAGGTGCCCCCCAATCCCTCTGGCAGATCACAAAGCCAGTCATTTGAGTATATGTTAACTGCTACATGAACTATATCTTCAGCTTTAATTTGTATTAAGAATTTCATGCTATAAGCTTAATTCTCTTATCACAATAGTTCCATTTTAAGGACGAGAAATACGAAGCTCAGAAAGATGAGGTTTTATGATGAATGTGACCCAGTTAACTGACAGAGCCACAGTTTAAACCCAGGTTTGTCTGACACAAAAGCTTACTATTAGATTTTGTAACCAAATTTAGTACATCTGCCTCTGAAGGGTTTGCCTTCAATTCCATCCTTTGTATCCTGGTTTCTCCAGATCTCTCTTCTAAGGCTTCTTCCTGTGTGGTCTCCCTCTCCTCAGCTGACTCATACTTAAACTGTTCTCCAAACTCCACTCCTGGTTACTTTTCAAAGAGAGATTATGAACTCTTCGTGGTTCTCTCACTTTGAGATGTATTTGGTTTTCACTACCATTCTTCCCAACTTCCACTGTGCCATCCAGTTTTACAGTGCTGCTATTAATTCTTTGAATGTCCACACCCTTCTTCACATCTCCTTGGGCAAACTGTTGGACGTGCCTTAGTTGGCTTCGGTTGCCCTCATTTGATGAGCTTCCTGGTTCTCTTGGACCCAGTTCAAATGGCCTTCTTCTTTCCCAAGTCCTCCGTTCGCAAAGAAAGCAACTGCTTGCTCCTTCACCTTCACAGTACTGTGTTCGCACACTGTGTATCTGGTCTAATCAGTGCTTACGAGAGCTTGCCGGGCTGGGGCAGACTGCTCAAAAGACTGCACACTCTCTGAATCAGACTTAATGCAGGACACAGAAATTTGCAAGATTAGTTTGAACATATTTGCCCAGAGAGTCAAATGTAGAAGATTGCAGGAGTTCTTTCTGCATGCTACAGATGGCCTGGAGCCCACAGCAATGTTCCCCATGAGTCTGTGTCAGTACTGGGGGCCAAAGAGTCTGCAGGGAAGGGTCTGTGCCGGAAAGCCCAAGGGCCAGCGCTGGAGACTAGAGAATCTGCAGCAGCAGGCCGAAAGGCTGGGGCTGGAAGCTGAAGAGTCTGTGCCAAAAGCCAGGAGGTGAAGCCCCAGGTGAAGGTGCAGACCTGAAGTCCTCCGAAGAAAATAGCAGCCCCCCTTGCTGAAGGTAAGAAAACTCAGCTGCTGTGAAGATCCACTTACACCCTTCCATCCGGTTCGCCTTTTATACTGTTCTGCAGCAGTCCTCCATAAAGTAGGTGCTGCACGCGCAAAGCCCTGCTGACTCGGTTCACCTGCGCTGTCCTCACTCAGGTTGACAGTCGGTGAACCACGCCAGGTTCAGTTCAAGTAGTGTGGTGTTATTTGTTTTTTGTATTTCTCTCCACTAGTAACCTGGAAGTTCTCAGGGGCAAAGAGTGTATCTTATTTAATTTCTGTCCTTTGCTAAGTACCTGGTTCGTATAAAGTCCCCATAAACACTGAACTTGGGAAGAATCAAGTAAAGCAACTCACTTGAAGTAATGTCCCATGGTAGTTTTTTTTTTTTTAATATATTTCCTTTTTCATTTACAATCTTTATGGGTTTGGACTCTCGGTTTTTAAAAAAGTGGGTTCTATTCTCTTGTCCCAAGAAGTAATGTTTTTATAAAGAAGTTTGGGGCTTTACGTGAAAGCCTCTTCATTCTCTAGAGAGGCAAGGTTCTTTGAGTTTTTGCTGCGTGGAAGATTCAGGAGGTGGTAATTAAAATGATTAACAAGAGAATACTGGTGTTTAAGTAATCAGCCTACCAATTATTCATTAGAAGTCTGTACCTCCTAGATAGGAGAATTGTTCATTTAAACACATTTAATTAAATCTTGGATCTTATTTCAAAGAATATATCAAGTCAGAGAGGCTTTCTGAGTGAAAGGTCTTGCGAGGCAGGCTTACTGGAAAGGTAGTCAGGAACCTGCTTTCTTACAGATCCTGTGGCCTCGAATCTGTGACCTGCCATTCGGTGTTTTGTGAGTGAAACTGTACCACACAGGATGGTGTGATTTGGTTCCTGCAGCCCTGCCCCATGTCTTGGCCATTTGGACCTCAAGTGGAGCACCTGACCTGTTCCTTGGACTGGCCAAGCTGAGTCTGTGAGAAAGACTGTGGCCACACTGATTCTCTCTCTCAGAAGCGTAAACTTAGAAATACCGAGGCCAGAGGGCACTGCACAGAGTGGGAGCAAATGCTGAAGGTTCATAGTGAATAGCAGCATATTTTAGGGACTGCCCACATTAGAATCGGCTTGAATGCTTAGCACAGTGCAGATTCTGTGGTTCTCCCTCCTGATTTCTGACTCGTGGGTGACTGTAATATTATGAAAGTGAAGGAGTGTGTTTTAATTACATGGAGGCTTAATAATCACGGCTGGACAGGGATCGCGGGATGAGCCACGGGCAACCTGCAGTTTGCAGAGAATAGGCATCATTATAAAGCAGAGGCCCTGTGCAGGCAGACAGATACCTAATACCGCTTAGTGGGGTAGGTTTTTTGGAATCCAGGGAGCCCATTATGGTCAAGTATAAAGAGACGTGAAAATTTTTCAGAAGGATCTAAAACAGTCCATGAAAATGGAAAAGAACGCTAGAGAACCGGGCTCAGAGAAAAGGGCAGGATAGAGGATGGCGACGAGAACGGAGGATCCGCAGCCAGATGCCTCAGTGTGGCTATGAGTGAGTCTCAGCTGTGTTTTCCATGTTTTCGGCTTTCAGCTCAGGATTCACTGCGTGGGGTCGGCTGTGGGTGGTTGCAGAGGTGGGAGAATGAGAGTCCAGCTGACCCGCTGAGCTCATATTGCCACCTGCCATCAGGAGAGGGCAGATTGTCCCTGGGTCTGCCTGCTGTGCAGGAAAGGATTTCCCACAAGAATAATGGAGTGCCTCAGAAACATGAGCCAGAGGGTGCCGCAGCTCTCCCAAACAGACGTATCCCGGAGGAGAAAAGAGAAAGGCCCGTATGTGGAAGATCATATTATTGACCAGGGTCTTCACACTCCTACTGCTGAGGGCTTTGGAAACACTCTGTAGAAATACCTTTGGGGCCCTACTATTCAGAAAGGGCCTGTTTTCCAGTACTGTGTTTCTCATAAGGAAATTCTGGTTACCTTTCCTCAATCCAAGCATGTCTCTTAACTTCTTTATGGCTAAAATAAAGCATTTGAGGTCTGTTTTAAGGAGCTGAGTGGCCCAGCAGTAAATGTCCACCTTTGGGGGCCTCAGCTTTGCCTGTTTGTGAGACGAGAAAATTGGACTTACTAAGTCTGCTTCCTCCCTGGAATGTCTGCAGTAATGGTACTCAGCAATTCATCTCTCATTTTTTCCTCCCTTACTATTCATCAAGACTCTAATGGCATCAAACATTGCTGAACTCCAGAGAAAAGAATTTTAAGAGGACTTTTCTCTTAGTGGAGATAATATGTATTTACTAAACTCTCCTGCTGTTACTCGGTCAAACTCTCAGTTTGTCCTGCCACGTAGAAATGGAGACAGCTTGACAATGTGCCCAGCGAATGTTTGGGTTCTGTGTCCAGCTTCATCATGTCTGGCAGATAAGTGACATCCAGGCTGGACTGTGATTCCCCGCAGGGTGCTCACACTGGAGAAGCCCTAGAAGCTCCAAGATGCATTAGTTACCATGGTGGTAAGGGTCAGTCTGCTTTATCCAAGTCCTACCTGTTTTTCTGTTTAATAAGACAGAAATCTCTAAACATGTTTTCTCCTGTTTTTACTAACTGTGGTCATAAACAACAGAACTGGAACTCTACTTCTTGAGTTATTCTTGAGAAATATAGAAATGATCTGTGAAAAGATAATGCTAAGGAAAAAGACTTTCTTACTCCCCTTGTAGAGGGTATTTTACTAGGAAATTAAAACATTAGTCATGAGACTTATTTTTAAACATGGGTCATTGAATTTTATTTTGAGTTCTTTGGAGAAATGAAGTGGACGTATAATCTGTCCTTTGTGTACAGAGGAATTACGAGTGCCCTTCTTTAGAAGGGTCCAGCAGAAGTAACAGAATGAAGTCATTTGTGCAATGTGAGTGACAAGATCTCTGGAGGACACATGTCCCGTACAGGAATGCCTGAGGACTGGGGTGCGGCTCAGTGGTAGAGCCCGTGCGTAGTGTGCAAGAGCCTGGGTTCACTTCCTAGTGCCCGAAGTTGTTGGGTTGGGGTGCTTCTATGTAGACGTCAAAGACTCAGGCAACCGTTGCCCGTTAGAGATGTCGATCTTGTGTGCGCCGATTATTTGATTTTTCAAAATTACCTAGAATTTGAGGCCTCTGTACAAATTCTTTTGGTTTTTCAATGTTGGCAATGAATTTGCTCTGTAGATCAAATAATACACATCTACAGTCTAGATGGCACCAATTATAAACCCTACTCTAAGGAACAGTATCAGATCCAGTCAAAGAATAAAATAAAATCAGCCTCCCAAATGTTGAGATACATACTTCTAAAATCAGAACTCTTTTTAATTATCTGGATATTCAGATTGATGCAGGTGAATTATATGCATGATTAAATACTTTTTGGCCTTTGATTATTGAGATCAGTTTTTAGAGAGGCATAGTGGAACTGGATTGGACTTTAGGGTCCCAAGGACCTGGATGAGTTCCAGATAAACATACATTAGTCAGATGAACAAGGGTGATTAACCATAGTTCATTAATTTTCTTTACTTGTAAATTGGTATAGTAGTTCAGACATGATAGGTGTGGGTCAATATTAAATAAGATAATGCACGTGGAATTTGTCTGTTACGTGAGCCTTGTTGACCCTGGCTGAACCCCATTTCCAAAGCAAGGGTTGGCTAAAGGTTCACTTCCTCACCCACTCAGCATGGCATCCTCAAATCTCGCACATTGTTTCTGGATTCTGAGTCCCACGGCCTTTTCTCTCTCAGACCTGATTTAGACTTGGACCCTGAACCTGCTACTTCTACACGTTCCGTAGAAATCCAATCACACTTAATACTCTGAGGATCAGTGAGTTTAGTTAGATTCTCGGAGATCTCCAGCTCAGGATAGCGCACTCTTCCCTGCCCCTGTGTCTTCCTCCTTGGCTGCCTCATCTAATTCCTAAAGTCTGTGCTTTTCACCTTTGACTCATCCTACCGTGTGAAGATACTGGGAAGCCTAATTTCCTTTTCTGTTTCTTACACAGGTGGCTTACCATGGCCAGTTTGCCACCTGGAGCACTTCTAGAATTCTTGTAGTTAATGATCCTTGATTGGCTTCCCAAAAATTTTACCCTGGCTTTCCTGGCTTTCCACGGTCTCCTTTCCCCACTTCGGCATGCATCTTTTAACTGATGTGATGTCTCACTAGGCCCTCTTGCCCAAAGCTGTGCTTAGAGTTTTCCTCATCCTCTTAGTGATTTTAATGACAGGTGCGCATGCTGATGACAGCCGTTTCGACATCCATCTTGGATGAGTCTCCTGAGCTCCAGAATTGTATACCCAGCTGTGCCCTTAACATTGTTATCCGCTAACACACATCTGAATTATAACAGTTGAAATCTGAAGGAACTCAGGATACTGCCTGCAAACCTTTTCTTGTCTGTCTTATAAGAGGACCTCAGAGTGTGCGGAATGTTACTACAGAAAGTCCCTGACTTATGAATGAGTTTCGTTTCACGAGATCATTTGTAAATATGATTCGTTCATAATCCGACAAAGTGAGTCTTATGTAGCGCACCTATGAATCTTACACCATCCACCCGTTAAAGTTTGCGCCTCAACTGTGCGTGATGGGGACTTATTCTACTGATGCTACTGATATGTAAGAGTCAGCCCTTGGATTTAGCAGTAGGATAGGCATTCACTACAGGGGAAGGGATCAAATGCTTGGTTGGATTTACAAGAAAAGTGGGAGGAGAAAAACTGGGGACAATAGGAGAGAGAAGTTTTCGAAGAGCTCTGCAGCCTAGGGAAGCAGTAGCTGAGAAGCACAGGGGCTTGAGCAATTTTTTCTTGCAAATTACTGATGCATCTGCATGTTCATAGATGACAAAAAGTGATCCAAATAATAAAAATCTGGACTGAGAGGGAGAGTTGCTGGTATTGTGTCCTAGGTGGGTGAGAAGAGATTGACTCTCATACACAGCGTGTGGATTGGGTTTCGATAGAAGTATAAGCTGTTCATCTATTCCAATAAGAGATGAAGTGGAATAAAAGATACAGGTAAAGTACATAAAATATAAAGATAAAAGTTAGATGGGAAAGAGATTCCTATGAAAATTCTCTTCTAAAAGCTTCCGTGTTTTCAGGGAATTAGGAGAAAGGAAGACCTGTCTGTTAAGAGTGAGGATGGTGCCGGGTGTGGTAGCACACATGTGTAATCTCAGCATCCTGGGAGGCTGAGTCAGGAGGATATCAAGTTTGAGCTCAGCCTGGGCAACCTGGTGACTTAGTGAGATCTTATTTTAAAAAAACAAAAAAACAAAAAAAACAATGACAATGGTCTGAAAATGTAGCTCAGTGCAAAGGCCCTGGGATCAATATCCAGTATTGAGGAGGAAAAAAAAAAAAAGGTAAAGGAGGTATTGAAGGTATGCAGGAAAAGGAGTACTGTACAGTTGTTAAATAGCTGTGTAGGAGGGGTGGGAAGAAAGCAAGTAATGGAATGTAAAGTGGTTACCTTGCGGCACTGAGGGCTCTTTGGCTGTATAAAAAATTAGTAACATCAGCAATTTCGTCTTTCTACAACCCTGTTCAGCTGCGTGGCTGTGGGTCATAGACCGAGACTTGTGTTTAATTTGGAACTGTCTGTATAGATGAGCAAAGTGCACCAAGTTGGGGGAAATTTGAAGTCATGTGTAAGGGAGTGACTAGGAGGGAAAGCAGAACATAAGCTGAGTAAGGAGAGAAAGAGAAACACTTGGGTGTTGGAGAAAGACTCGAGAAATGTGGTAGGGCCGGTGGATACGTGAGCTTGAGGATTCATAGAGATTTAGAGTGTGGGGGAATGTTACAGTTACTGTCATTGGTGGTAATTGACAGGTCTACAGCAAAGACTGGCAAATTGTGAGACAAAGTCTTCCATACCTGTTTTGAAACACACTGTCTGTGTCAGTTTTGGGCTACAGTGGTGTGACTCAGAATTTGTAAAAGAGACCGTACGTTCTGTCGAGCTCTTTATAGAATAAGATTCTAGTCTAAGTCCACAATATGACTATGGCAGTGAATTGCTCAGGTATGGCACAAGTTGAGTTTATTAAAGAAGAGACTCTCAAAGAAGTGAGTAAAGGTAGGAGGAGTTATTTATGTATGTAAGTATTTCACTATTTAAATAGTCAAAATTCAGACTGCAGTGGTACATGAGAGAATGGTCGTTAAACCAGAAGAATGGAAAGTCAAGGAGAAATGAGGTCTCCTTGAAGCTGGGAATTGGCAGATGAAAAAGTAGAGCGGTGGTGACTAATGATATGGGATTCAAAGCTGAGGTTTGTAGGGAGACATTCTAGAATTTACAGTAAGAAACAAGGAAGACTTTGCTCTGTCTTTATGATCTTTGTTCTAAAAATTCTGGGAGAAGACAAGCGGCTGGCCCTGAGCATCCGGGGCGCGGGGAAGCACATCCCAAGGGTAGATTCGGATTCCCCTGGAGGGAGGAGATGTAAGGAAGGTTTGGAGAAAAATGTGACCATTCGGATGTTACTGCACGTTGATTTCAGAGATCACAGCTGGAAGGTCTCAGCAGTTGTGGGGAGAAATTCATGAAGACAAAACAGAGACTAACCTGTGGTTTATGTGTAAGGGGTAGTTCTGAGTTAGAAAGGGTAGCTGTTACCTTCTGTTTTCCCCTCCAGATACCTGCTTCGTGGCAAAACAGGTTAGAGATTGCCACTGTCCTGGGCAACTCGAGACGTGATCACCCTACTTAGGGTTAGAATGTGAGCGATGGGGAGACCTGCAGAGTGGGGTTTCTTGTCATGATGGGTGCACCTGGGAGGAGGGGACCTGATGAGATTAGTGCCGCTGGACTTGCGGCAGATGGACGAGATGGGGTGGGGCGTGGCAAATGGCCCGGCCTCCCTCTTCAACCCTAAAGATGGAGGAGAGGAGGCCTAGGGGAGGGCGCTTTGAAAAGAAGACTTCTCTCTTGACTTCTCTTGGTGACATAAAGAGCTCAGCGAGGTGAGACCTCCATGTGGAGTCACCAAATTGTGGCAAGACAGGTGGAAGAAAACGGGCCTGCTGCCACTACAGGCCGGATTCCATGCCACAGTCCCTTTTGATGTTCCCCAAGAAGCTCCTCAGCCGTTCTTCCAAGCACAAGAAAATACAGTGCAAGAGCAGCATGTACGTGTGGGTGTGTATTTTTCTGTAAGCAGGATTGACACTTTGCATTAGGTTCTGAGGTTGGTGATGCTTCCGTGGAAGTTTTGAGATGGGATTAATCACATAGTGCTGCGGGATTGGGTTCCCCATCTTGTAATACATTTCAAAGCCTGATCATAGGAAAAGCATCTCTCTTTTATTTAAATGTGATTGCTGAGCAAATTAAATGAAGTTCTTTGAATAATTGGAGGGAGAGATAGAGGCCAAAATTTCTCTCTAATGGGTTTATTGTTTGAATGTAAAATATTTGAGCTTGAGGATCCACAGTCAGGGGTTCATGAAATAACAGTAGAGCAGCCCTGGCAGTCTGTTGTCATCTGTCAGTCTGCACAGATGTCCTGGTGGTAAGCGAAACCTTGCATTTAAATAAATACATTTGGACCTAATTTCTGCCTTTCACACTGTGAAAGGACTGTCAAATTTGAAGTGTAATGACTGTATGATTTCCTGTAATGGCACCAAAAAAAAACCCACCGAAAAGCAGATTTGAATGTCATCTAAGTGAATTCTCTGTGGGATGTAGACTCATTTAGAGATTACTTTCCCTTTTAGCTTTTGTACAACCAAGTGGGAGCACATTCCAAGGAAGGGCAGCTAAAGCGATATCTCAGGGAGTAATAGGCAGACTGCGGCCTCGTGGAGCCCATAAAATGAAAAATGTTGACGTTATTTTGGTTAAACTTCTCTGTTACCAGCAGAGCACTGAGCTGCCACCCTTGTCTGAGATATGTAGCCTCTGACACAATCGGATTCTGTCTTTTACACGTGCACTTGTCTGGTGCGACAGCCACATATCCTGAATTTCCCCAGGCTGAGTGGTTTTCTGATATTCCACTCCATTTCTTTATGAAATATTGATGCATTCCACACATTTTCATGTTCTAACATCTGTACCAGATCCCCAGTACTGCATCGCATTGCTCTGGACTTTGAGTTTGGAGTAGCAGCTAATTATGGAATGGAAGAGAATGTGATGGACGGAAGGCAGAAGATGCGGGTTCTGTGAGGTGCATCTCTGTCACCAGTGAGGAGTACTAATTGGAACACCGTAGACTTCGGGGCTTTAACATGAAACTCTCTTTTAAAATGAGGAAGTAAAATACATCAGTTACTTTTAAGCCAGTTTCCTGGAATCCATGGTTCTGAGAGGTGCTTTGAGGATTACTGTGGGGTTTGACAGTTGAGGAGGCCCGATCTTTTCCCATATACATTACAAAAATTTGTGTTTATAAAACAACAGCAACAGCACTAAAATCTGAAAATCAGTAGCTTTGACAATATTCGAGAACTGCTCTTAAGTCAATAGTCCTGTCATTTGTGTAGTTCTTTGTTTCATCAAAAAAATGGTTTTCAGCAAAATCGCATATTGGTATTCAGGTATGTATTAGAGCAAAATGCTGATGATGCTGTTTGGTGTGTTTCCCAGGAGGAGAAGACATCGTGGCGGCAACTTGTTCTTTGTATACTGTAAATTTCACAGGAGTAAGGATCTCCTCCCTCTGCACTGCCAGCGTCAGCACACAACATAGCGCACAGCAGATGCTCCGTAATACTGACTGGATCATGAGTAGGTCGAAGTATGAATACATGAACCCTGTCCTGAGGGATTTGGGTTAGACTCTAAAATCTCACTCTAAAGCCTTTTCCTTCAGTTCTTCATATTAACCCTTTTTCCTTCTGCCCTTCTCTTGTTTGCTAACTTCTAAGAACTTTGTTCCAGTGCACCTTCCTGCACGTACCTGTCCCTGCTGTCACAGGTGAATATCAAAAGACTTTGGGAACAAGGCAAGCAATAGCTTGGAGATTATTTTTCCTTAATAGTTTGTGCGAAAAAGTGGAATGGTGTGCTAGCAGTGCAGGGAAGAGCACCCCATATTTAACGTATTCCCCTGTATTTGCTTATTAATGCATTCACTTATTCATGCAATAAACTTTTTGCTCTTCAGTGTGCTGGATCCTGTGCCAGGGAATAGGACATTCGGATCCGTTCAGTGAGGCACACGCTGGAGAAGATACTTACACCAATACGGTATGAAAAAATGACACAGGGAGATATCCTATGAGTGCTTGACAAGTCACAGTAGTGAAGAGTTGCTGTCGATGTTTTTAGAAGCCATTAAGCAGTGGTGCTTATCCACTTCACACCTTTTTGGTGTTATATTGAATATGGCATCACAAAGTTGTGTTCTCCCTGTACTCCTGTCACCATCTTCCTGTGTCAGTGGTCTCCCCTAAGAGTTGTATCAGTGCTGCTAGAGCTCGGGCACCAGAGGCTCTTAAGATTACTTCGGAAGAAGACGGTGGCCAGGGTGGTGAGGAAAGGAAGGCCTCTTAACCCCAGTTCCTTTTATTGGGAAGGAAGATTACTCACAAGGGGTACTAAGCAGATACCTCTGCTATCTCATTGGCTAGAAGTGCCTCACAACCTCCCCGAGGCTGTGGGGAAAGGGGAAATGGAGTATCTAAATTTTAGCCTCTTAACTTGGAGCCAGCAAGGAGGAGAAAGATTGGAAATGGCTTCTAAAGAGAGTGTTGCTGAGATCTGCCAATTTAAGATGCTGAAGATGGATGATGCCAAAACAGCTGCTGTTGGATCTAAGTCTTGAAGTTCTTGCTGGAGCTTGAATGGAAGGAACAGTCTAGAGAAACATGTGAGGACATGGGGTGTGTAAAAGTTCCACGTGTTTGAAGAACGGAGGAAAGCTGAGTGTGGCTATCGCACAGGTTGCTGTGGGGCAGGTGGTGTTAAAGGGCCCTGTAGCTATGTGTACCATGCTAATTGACTTTGTAAGATGTTCTAGAAAATTTCACGTGAAACCTGCTCCTATTGATAACTCGAGAAAACTGTTAGTGGATATTACGTGCAAGAGCAAAACCATCACAACTTTCCCCCTGGAAATTAATTTTGGTTAGCTATAAATGATAGATTCATTGAAATAGGGATACACATAAATACTATATATGTAACAGGTGATTTTATTTTAACCAATCAATATATCTTAGCACTAATGCTAGGGCTTTGAGAAAGTTAACTAACACGAAAGAGCATTGTTTCAGAATTCCTCTATTTTTAGAAATGCTATTAGCAGAACCATCAGCTCTAACCTTTTCCTTGTTCTGTCTGTGTCATGCACATTAATTAACACTTCCACCCAAAAAGAATGTGTTTCTTCCTATGTGCTAGGAATGGTATTTTAGAAGCATGCTTTAGATTAGAAACCTAAAGAAAAATAAATTCAGATGATTTTGAAATGTTCTTTGCTGCAAGAAATTTCCTATTTAGACTTTTGGTCTATCTCACGCTTAGAATTTATGATGTGTTTTATAAGGGCAATGAGGTTAAAACTTGAATTTAGTAATTGATTTAATAACCAATTAAATAGTATACAGGAGGCTTTAAGAATCTCTAGTATATCCAAAAGACAGTGAAGTTTCACACCCTTTGGAAATTCTCATTTGCAGACAGTTTACATGAAATAGAGAAGGAATAATCATCTAATCCAGTGGTGGCGGACCTATGGCACCCATGCTGTAGCTGGCTGTTGGTTATCACTAAAAGCTCTGAAAGGTTCACCATCACTGACCGAATCATTAAATGAGTATTAAAAACAAAGGAAAATAAAAAACAAAAAACTAACAGGCAAAAAAAAATCCTGGGAAAAACATAGCATGGTTAAACTTGTACTCATTATTGAAATAATGAACCTATATTTATTTTGTGAAATTTATGATTAATCTTTTCCTAATTTTAAAAAATGTTGCTTCTTCTCTACCTTCTCATAATCTACTAAAATTAAATTTGCATCCTTCATTGGGGGTCTTTTACTATATTGGAGATTTTTATTTAGTGTTTCCAGTATACAGTAATAAAACTGTTACTGTAAATCTTCCCCATTCTTTGAAAGCCAATTATTAAACTCTTCTGGAATATTTTTACAATTCGGAACATGTAGACATCTCTCTTGTTACATTGTCTGAACGTGGGCATTGTAAAATAGAGGGCAGAAAAAGCTTAATGACAATATAGAATTAGAAAAATAGCTGTGTGATAACCGTGGCTCCCACCAACCCCACATCTAACTTGTATCTTTTGGCAAGTACCTTTTTGGTAGATATTGGGAACTCTCCTAGTGAGAATCCTAATTCAAAATTAGAAGTGAAGATGTTTAGTAGGCCAGTCGACAGTAGTAGTCATCCCTTTGAAAATACAGATAGTAAATAAATCATATTTTGTCTATTCAATAAAGGTTTTAAAGTGCATATTTTTCCAACTTGATTGAGGTATAGCTAGTAATCAAAAAACTAAACATAAACAATTTGATGAGTTTAGATCTTTGTATACCCTTGTTTTGCTATCATCACAATCAATAAACATATCTATCATTAAAGATGTATTTAAAACTACCTTATCAGCAAGTGCTGGCGTTTAGGGATATTGCCCTCATTTGAAAAGTTGGTGTGAAATACAAAGGAGTTCTCAAAATTAAGTTAGTTCAGAATAGCCAAATACATATAACAATCAAAATGTGGCAATGTAAATCATGTACTAGGGTTTTTGAGGTCCTGTACGTGAATTGGAAACTCTGAGGACAGAAGGAAACTAGCACCTGGGAGCTCTGATGTGGGAAAAATGGAATCTAATGGAGTGATTTGCCCCAGTGTAAGCCATGGGTCTCATCACGAACCCCTCACTTCAGAATTTCTTGACAAAATTAACTAAGCTAGCTCATTGCTCCTTTTATTAAGGCATCAGGTAAGAAAATATTTTTTTTCTTTGTGGTACTAGGGATTGAACCCAGGGCCTTCACACTGAGCTATGTCGCCAGCCTGACTGATTAATTGATTGACTGAATGATTGATGCTGGGATACTGGGGGCTCAGGGCCTTCACTGTTTTGAGACAGAGCTATGCTGAGTGGCTATGACCATTAAGGTTAGCTGTCAACCTTCTTGGCTTGTAAGATGCCCAGGAGATTTGCAAAGCATACTTCTGGATGTGTCTGGGTGGGTCCTGGAGGTGTGACTTTAGGGTCTATGTGTGGTCCTAGTCCCTTCTTTTCTGATGATACTCCCCTATCCTCTGCTTTCTGGTTGCTGTGGGTTGAACTGCTTCACCTCTCCAGGTCCCTCCACCACGATGGTCCTGACTTAGAGCCAGCTGGCCAAAGACTGAGCCCTTTGAAACTGTGAGCCAAAATACACCTCTCTTCCTTATGTTATGGATGTCAGGTATTAGGTCCCAGTGATGCAAAAGCTGACCAATCCAGTGGGCTAAGCTGGGCATGAATTCGTGATCCTCTTTCCTTGGTCAACAAGCTTCCATTGCTGCAGCTGGGATTATAGGCAGGCCCACGCTACCATCCCCAGCTTCACATTATTATTATCGGTGTGTTTTTAAGTCTTGTCCTCCCATATCTATAGGCTTCAGCCGTCTCTTATCTGGCATGTGGCCAGGCAAATGAGGCATCTAGAATGTTGAAAGCTCAGCCTTCACATTCGTGTGACACTTTGATTCTCAAATAACTTCAATGTCTACTTTATCATTTAACCTTTTTACTTAATAACTTTATTACCCACCCATTGATGGTCTCTTGTATATTAAGAACATAAATGAGACACAACCATGGCTCAGTGGGACTTTACCCACCATACAGCTTTCCCATTCGTAGCTATTCATAGATTTCCCAAGACTATCCTGCCTATTAGTTCACGGTTCATGAGAAACTAAACAATCAGGTGCTATTTAACACGTGAAGCTGCGGCCTCCCACAATTGTGCTTTTCTCAGTCGAGTTCTAGCATTCTAAGTTGAGACTTCTTGTTCCGAAGCATCTTCCAACACTCACTGTTTGCCTTTTAAGCAAGTTATTTTTCTGCCCTAAGGCTCCATTTTCTACGTTTCCTTTCACTTAAGGAGAGAGGAGAAAGTTCCAGAAGCCACATGACACATTCCTGTAGCTGTTGAACATCTTCTGGTGAACTGCAGACCTCGCTGGCAGCCATGCTGTCAATAATTTCCTTGTGGCCTTACCCGATCATGAAAGATTGGAGCTTACACCTACTATGTGTAATAGGCTCCTTTGCATAATTTCCACCACTACACTTTTAAAAAATCTGTTTTCAAATACATAAAACAAAAATCAGCTGTTTTAGCCATTTAAAAGTGTATAATTCAATGGTACTTGGTATATTCAGTGTTGTAAGCCATCACCTCTAAAACTTCTGTTTTGTGATTAAAGTAACTGCACTTCATCCTTTTTATTTGTTAAGTATGCTTTATTTTTAAATGTGTAATGGAGTATTTTTAGACAGAATAATTGCTTCCTTCATGCTTATCTAGGATGTAGGTGTAGAGATTTTCTAGCCAGTTCTCTTAATGTAAAAGATTGTGCATGTGATCCACTGGAGGGGGGAGAGAGAGAGGAGAGAGAGCGGAGTAAGATACCTCTTGCCTCTCAGCTCTGGTCTCACTTTTTGATGTGTGACTTTGACTGTAGGTTCTGAGTAAAACCATATTCTGAAAGAAATAGGATAAAACGCCATCATATCTTTTGATAAGATGCATCGCTTCTGTGTTGAATGCCTTCCTTCCTTTTAATTAGCTATCAGGCCGTGTTTACTATTGTACTGCGAAGAGCACCCAATCGCAAGGTAGGAAAGCGCCATTTAGTGATGGGATGAAAACGAGCTTGGCAGTTTCCTTCTCTGAGTCTCAGGTTCTTCATCTAGGAACTGAATGGGATTCAAGCATTCATCAGAGACCCTGCTACTGTGTGCCGGGCATGATGTTGTGTACTGGAGATACAGTGGAGAACAATGCGTCTTCTTTGTCTCTTTTGAAGGGTTGTAGAAAGAATTGTGCTACAATGAAAAAATTTCCTCTTTATGCAGCACTGAGCCAACAAAGTATAGTGATTTTTATTTTTGTTATTCTCTCTAATCGTTTGTAAGTTTCAAGGTGAAAGAGAGAGAAAAAGACAAGAGAACACTTTGCCTGAACACAATAGAGATGACACCTTCACCATGGCCGTGTGTAGAACCTCTGCGTAAGAGCAAGCAGGCACGATCAGATGCCCTGCCTGTCCCCGAGGCTGGCTGTAGTGAAAAAAGGAGAGAGAGATGCTGCGCGTTGAAGATGTGGAGATACTGGAGACTTTTTACACTGCTGGTGAGCATGTGACCAGAGGCTGCCTCTTTAGAAAACAGGCTGGCAGAGTAATCATAAAGCCCAGCAGTTTTATTCCTAGGTGTGTACTCAAGAGAATAGAAAATGTCATCAAACAAAATTTGTGCACGAATGTACATAGTAGCATTTCCTAAATGCCTTCTAATGGGACGTATGCCCGGCTGATAAATCATTAGTGGCTTCTTCATTTGTAGAGGACCCAGGAAGCATGGTTTCATTTTTTAAGTCACCGATTAGCCTGAGGGTGATCACATGGTGAATGCTGGGCCCGAAGAGGTGGGGGATCATCTGTCTGTAGTTTCACTTCTCCTTCCAGTGCTCCAAACAGGTACCCTGCTGAAGTCTCTGAAGAAATAAAGGGTGTCTTCCTTCTCTCATCTAAAAAAAGAAGCCAGGTTTCAGCCTGTGAATCGAGTACCAGCAGCGCTCATTGCTATTTTATTCCGATACACATTTTTAAAAGTTGGTTTACACGGTAAGCATTGAGAAGATAGAAAGTGTGTATTTTCCAGAGGTGTCATCTTTAACACCTGGTGATGAGTGGGTGCTGTTGGAACAGGGCTGTAGGGGCCTGTATGAATGATCATCGTTCCCTCTTGTATTCACTGGCTGTGACACAAGGCCTTTGTGCAGAGAAGGCCTTTCTACTGAGGGAGGGCTTTATCTGGTGGTTAAATATTTGTCTACACATTACCAGCTTGCTACTGCTAGGATAGAATGCAGTTGAAAAACAGAAGAAGCAAAGCCGAGGTGGCGTATTTGAGACTGAGATGAATAAATAATAATTGCTTCCAAGGTGTCTCTTTTTAGCGAGATCATGATCCCTTTTGTTTCTGAGGTTCACTGCTCAGGGCTTGCAGGTTTCCCTAAACCCTTCCAGGGTGGGAGACATCAGAATCTGGTTTTAAATTGTCCACAGGAGATCTTATGTGGAAATAAAAGCCTTCACCGGTGTTGGGCGCACAGAATTATCTATAAACAGCTCGAATAGATGAAGGCCAAAATTTTCTAAATTTGAGCAGTTCTAGGATTTTGAAAGAAAATCAAGACAAAACCTTGTACATTGTGAATTTTTCTTGGAGAATGAATATTATTAGGATTAAATTACAATACATTGTAAGAGCCTGGAAACAAAAGACGAGTGATAACCTTATTCATAGCAGGCTGGTGATAGATGCATGCTCACTGTTTTCAAATGGAAAACATTCAACTATTTTTTAAAATAGGAAGTTCTATTATAAGTTGATGTATTCAAATCTTGTTCTCCAGATGGTACGGAAGTGTGTAGTTAGGTAAGAAGGGGAAGTGTCTGTGGCTTGTGTTTTGGACCCACTTGGAATACGTTGCAACCCCTCCCCGGGGTTCTGCCTAATATGTCATTAAGTGCATTACCTGTATTCAGTGATAAAGTTAGAAAAAACCGTCATCTAGGGTAAAATGGAAAAGACTCAAATCTTTCTCCTTTAAACAAATAATGTGGTTTGGAGGATTTTAGCAACAGATTTTCATAACAATAAAACAAACAAGCAAACAAACAAAAATCCAGCAGAAATTCAGCAGCAAGTTAGATGAGAGAGGAGTAGAATTAGGGCAGAAAGTCAGTCTGGGGCCTTGCTGCCAAGCAGTAGGTTAGATCCCTCAGTACGAGGACTTATAGATAATGTCGTAACTTGGGAGTTGCTCATCATGTCAATCCTGAGAGTCAAAAATATCCACAAAGGGCCATGAAAACACAGAATAGAGGGATGATAGATGTGAGTCAGTGCAAGAGAACGAAGCTGGTCTTACCTCTTTAGAGCATCAATTTTTCCTCCTTGAGGAAAGAAGAGGGAATCAGTGGTAGCTAATTTGTCACTTGGTAGTAGGAGAAGAGAAAATGAATCGTATCCACAGACTTTCCACTTCAGGAGAGTGCCCTGTCAAAGCTCAAGCTAACCCTAACCCTTCAATCCCACGACTCATCTGCATTCTATTTCTTTGATTGCTTTATACCTTCCTGCTTAAATATTTGGGCTTTGTTGCTTAGAAAGGAGAACTGTACATTTTCTGCATGACAATGGGCCTTGGGTGACTTCAGGGCCTCATCTGGCCTTTAACTGCTTGTTCCATCAGAGCCGACTTTAGTGGCCTCCTTTCAAAGATGAACAAGGTGAATGTCAGCTGAATAGCATCACATTGTATGTAATTACTGGTCTGATCGCAAACAAGTTGTGACCATCTGTAGAAGAACTGCGGTCCACATACCCATCTGAACAATCTTGGATCAACAGGGTCTTCAGATATCCAGATTCTTCAGTTTAGATGACCACCTTCAGTACTATGTATCACATATGAATTGCTGAATCCTTTCTAATGTCTTCATTTATGCATTTTATTTTTAAAAATTTATGTGATTATATTATATATATTCCATCTAAAAATTATATGTCATGACCTACATAAAATCACCACAGATAAATGGAATGGCGTCTCAGTGGGCTTTTGAGTTCAGTAGGCTGCGGGTACAGAGAAGCTCATGGTGATGTTCATATTTTACGCACCCTCCTTGTCCTTCCTGTTTACGCTCAGCGTCGTGTCCGTAGAAAAGTCTTCTGCAAAGAGCACTGAGTGTGCAGGAGCCGCGTCTTCACAGTCAGCCACGTTCATCGTGTGATTACCGCCGCCGTCTCTGCTTTCCTTCCTGCCCTGGGTTTGATCATCTCTGCTTTCTTCTCTCTGCCCCTGCTGCCAGTACCCCTCACAGGGGTACAAAATGCAACAGAACTGATGTCTCCTGGAACTCGGAAAACATCTTCTTTTCAAGAGCTTCGGTTAGAGTTATGTGGCATGCGGAAGAGAATGTCCCAGCACTCTAGTGTCGCTTTTTCTCTCTGGGGCTGCACCGATGTTCTGTTGTGCTCTGCCTCAAATGGGGTCTCGTGTGAGAATAGTCCTTTTCTGCTAGCACCAACAGCCCTTTCTAAAGCGATGCCCCGGCAACCCCGTTAGAGACATTTGCAAACCTTTATTAGACTGCTCGCTATCTATGGCCCAAAGATTTTGTGCATAAAACCTTTTTCTTTCCAAATATCTTTCCTCCCCATGAAATAAATTGGGAAGGCAAGTATGGTCAGTGACTTAAATCCTTCTTTTAGGGATCTGATACTTCCCTTTCCAGAACTTCTCAGTTAATGTGTGAGCTGAGGTCTCTTAAGCTTAGCACGTCGGAGAAATGAAAAGATGCCACATGTGGGGTATGCTCAGACATGTCCCCTCCCCGCATGAGTCATGGGGAATTAGGAGAACTTGGGAAAAAGGAGAAGGGGTGAATGTATTAACGAGCACAAATGGTGTTTATTGCTCTGCTTCATTAGCTTTTGTGCACCTTCAGGAACGTTGAGAAATTACAACATAACGTCGAAACAGCTTCTGGCGTTTTTCTTTTAACGGCTGGGGCACAGGCACCTTGGGTCCTTTCCAGATGGCGCTCAGGACGGCTTTCTCCAGCCGTGCAAGGCTGCCGCGGCGCAGCCAGCTCAGGGCACAGCGACTACACGGCAAGTCATCTTGTTCCAATTCACGTGGCTTTTGTGGCTGTATTTGAAGCGCAACTCGGAAGCCAAATTGTTGTGTTGGATGTTTTCTCCTCATTATGTAGTCTTCATTTTTGTTCTTACTGATTGTTTTAGGAAGACAGTGTGATGGCCAGTACATCTTAATCTTGGACAGCTTCTCTTCCCTTCAGATCCATTTCTGCCCCTCCCCTCCCCTCCTCTACCCTTCCCTCCCTCCTCTACTTTTCCCCTCCCCTCCTCTACCCTTCCCTCCCTCCTCTACCCTGCCCTGCCTTCTCTACCTCTCCTCCCCTCTCTACCTTTCCCGTCCCCTTCCCTCCCCTCCTCTACCCTTCCTTCCCCTTCTCTTTATTTATAATCAGTGTTCTTTCTTGGTTTCCTTCTAACCCACAGATTTTCCTAACATTTCACTTCTTTTTTATTAGGATATGTTTGTGATGCATAATAATTACATTCATATTGGGGAATTGGTACATCTTAATCATGTTGTCATATTGCACTTTAATCTTTTTCACTTCCCTTTCACCTCCCACCCTCCTGTCTTCCTGAATCCTGCATCTCCTTCCCATTTCTAGAATGTCTACCACTCTTTAATTACTGCATTTGTTCCTTTCTAATTTCTAATGCGTCTCCTTTCTCAGTTTTTTATTAGCATATGTTTGCAATGCATAACGAACACATTTACCCTGGGAGAGTTGGGGTATAGATTTTACTCTTCCTAGTCTTCTTTCATTCTTGACATTTGCCTTAAAAGGTATCTTCTAACAGTTTTCCTTGTAAGAGTACTTTTATATCTGAATTTATACTTTTAATCTTGGATTTCTTCCTTCTATTGCATTGTGATGTTTTCTGTAGCGGTAATATGTTAGATGTCTTTTCGGAAGCTCTCTGTTTTTTTTTTTTTTTTTTTTCCTCTTTGTTTTTTTATTGTGACTCCTGACAGTCTTTTCTACTCCTGGATTACTCAATTTTGGGTTAGTGAAATCAAGGAGTCCTAGTTTCGTGGGCTACCTTTCCAGCAGGGAGAGGGTTAGTCACAGAGATGGGAAGGGCACAAGCTAGACAAATTCAAGTGGTGGAAAGAACTGCTGATGGCCAGCCAGGTGCAGGCTCAGGTTGGAGTGAGCCTGTCTGTAAATGCCTTCAGAAGGCTTATCTGGAGGAGGGATTTTACTTGGGTTTGGAACTCCAGAGAGTAGATAATGCAATAGGAGATTACAGGACCATAAAGAGAAATGAAGCTTCACCCACACGAGGCAAACTTTGTATTGTTGGTGGCTGGTTCCCAATGGAATAGGCTGTCTAGTGAAGTTCTGGTTTCTGCATCAGTATTTGTCCAGCAGATTCGTGGTACGGGAACATGACACGTTACAGGAGAACATTACAGAGCAGAATCGTGACATTCTAAGAGGGCTTCCCTGGACCTTTCTTAGGAATTTCATTTGACTTCAGCTTCTTCTCAGTCCGGCTGATTGTACTACTAATTGTCTATTCCTTACATCTTTGCTGTAGAGCATATTCTATTAAAAACTTTAATACCTGTTACCCCTTCTTATTAATTAATTATTTTATAGTCCTACTTTCTGTTTGTTAATTATATGCACTGTGAGCATGTGGAAATTCTCATTCCTTTCCTCAGAGTGTCAGTTGAAACTTTTACACATTGTATCAAATTGTGTTTGAAGAAGGGTTCCTTTTTAACATAGAACTAAGATCATAATATTGTGGAAATGTAGCTGTTTTTGGCAGGCCTGCCCTGATTTGAGTACAAAATTTCTGCACAATCTGTACTCACTGTGCAAATTTCTGAAGCAGCAATATTAAGACTATGGAAATATTTTCCCTGATTCTAACCTCAGAAATGGAAGCTAGAAGTTCAAATCCACGGCTGATTATGACAGATTGTTTACAGTTAGGATGTTGGCTTTTAGGGATCCCTGATCCGATGCTTTTATTTTATTCGTGGGGGAACTGAAGTCCAAAGACGTAGCAGCTTGCCCACGCTCGGTGACAGTGAGTAGACAGAACCCCGTAGGCAGCTCTTGGATCTTTTGCAGTGCTGCGTTCCGGCTGTGGTCTTCATGACGTGCCAGTTGCGTTTCACAGATTTGACAGCAAATTCTGATGAGGTTGTGTGTGTCCAGAACAAATGGAAGATACAGCCTTATGTCATAGGTGCTTGGTTGCCTTTCAGCATCTCCTGTTACGTCGTGCTCTGCCCAACCCCTTGTATCCGTTTAACCCTTGCTGGCGCCACGCTGCACGCCCAGTGTCAGAGATGATAATGTTAGCGATGTCTTGGTTCTGCCTTCATCTCGTCCCTCCCAGTGCCAGATGTATCACTGCCGACTCAAGTCAGTACTACGTGCGGCAGACAGCCCCACTACTGTGATAGGCATGTCGGCGATCTCCTGCGTGAAGGGGAACGAACATGATAATGTAATGACCGAAGTATAATCTGCTGTATACCTTTATGTGTTTTCCTACAGATTTCCAAACTTACTACTTCAAATGTATATATGGATACATACTTATATATTGAGTTCCTTTAAGTATGCTTTGGCACTTTCCAGCGGTACGTTGTGCTTCCTTTTACTGGAGAGAAGTATTCCTAGAAAGTCTGCACAACTTGTCCCTTTAAGAAAGGTGGAGGGATTTCCTGCGTCTACAATGGTACCACCTGGCAGTAAACATGATTAAAAAGTCACTCACCTTGACAGCTTTGAAACTAGCCAGTTCTTGGCAAATTTTTGCATTATTTCAGATTTTGAAGTGTGAGTATTTATTATGACATTCTTCAAATTTGCATGATTCATATTTGCATAAACCTGGACCACAGTGTTGTTCAGGAGGGTGGCAGGCAGAAATGTGAGGACCCTGAAGCAGTAGTATATACATCCAGGAATTAGAAGATGCAGTCTCAGTTCTTAAGTAAGTTCCAGTCTCTTGGGGAAAGCTGTATGCATAAAGCGTGTGAAAACAGTGTGAAGCAAGTATGTCTCAGGCTTTCTCTCACTGCTGCCCCTCTGGGGAAACTTGTGAGAAGTTCCTTCCTACCTGCCCCCCGCCCCCCATTAGGAAATCTCTGCACCGCAGATCTACTGCGTCCTGGTTTACGCCCTGCAGGTGTGCTCACGCTTCATGCAATGAGACTCAGGCATGAGTTAAAGTAATCCTTGACTAAACATAGAATAATGAAAGTACTGTTTAAGACCAATTGTATAGGCCTCAGAGTAGTAAACACAGGACCGGGAAGAAAGAAAATATAAGCCAGTGGCTACCAAATACATGTCAACATCTGCAAAAACAAAATAATCAGTGTGAAATGTCTACAGAACATAATGGCTTATCAATTTAATTTATTGTTCCATTCCATAGTCTTAAAAATTGGATATTTGATAGCAACTTATGGGTTACATATTCTTACATACTGATAAGCATATTAACATATAATGAAAACCAGTCATATTAAATGAGTCATTAAATAAGTTGAAAATATAAATTACTTAAAATATTTTAAAATGTTATAATAACACAATCATCTTTAAAGTAGGGCATGAGTATATTTCATGTGTGATATTAAGTTGGGTGTTAATTCCAAACATACTTTTTTGAAAATTTCCTGAGGAAATCTGAGTTATGTCTTGAGTGTCCAGTGGGCATAATGTGCCAGAATTGGGAGGATGTCGGGGTGGGGGGAGAGAGGAAAAGAGAGAGAGAGTAAGGATAAAATATCACAGCTCTCTTTTGTGGTTAAGTGAAAGGAGTCTTTATAGAAAGTAGGAGAAAAATGTTCGACTGCCATAATTAATCATCTTCAATTAAGTAGCCCTTTTTACAGACCCCCAAAGGCCATATGTTCGTTGTACAAATTGAGTTCTTAGCAAATGTTAAACACACAGAGCCACGTGACAGCAAAACCAGTAAGTAATGTGTTGTTGCTGTTTCATAGCAGAATCCTATTACTTCCCATGAGCCCTTTTTATGGGTGTTTTTCATTATAAGGATTTTGTGGAAAAGTGAAAAAGCTTAATGATCTATAGCAAAAAATAAAAGAAACAGAGAAGTTGAATGTAATATAATTTTCTTCAGAAATAACTCTTGAGTGTATTCTGCTTATATTTCAGTGAATAAATTCAGCACTTCTTTTAAAGTTCCTTAAACTCACGAACTTTTATTTTTAGACAACTTTAACACTAAGGTATCTCTGGTAGTGAGTGTTCACAATAGGTTGCCCGGTGCCCTAGACCTCATGGCTTAGGGTCGTCTTGCTTTTGGTTTTGGGGGGCAAGAGTGGCAGAGTCATTGTCTCAAATTGAACTCAAGTTTGTTATGAATATCTGCTCTGCACTGATCTTTATTTTTTCAATTTGTATTTTTTTATTAGTACATGTTTGCAGTATGTAATGATTACATTTGTTGTGGGCTGTTGATACACGTACATAACACATCTCAATATAACACATCTCAATTCTTTGTCATTCCCTTCCCTCCTTTCCACTTCCCTCCATCTCTTGGTTCTCTTCCTATTTGAAAAAAGATCTGTCTTCCTACTGTTTTGCTATTTATTTATATTTTGGATTTCCCACATAGAGGAACCATGTGATATTTAAGTTTGCGTGTTTGTTTCATTTAATAGTTCACTTAATTCAGTTGCAACTATTTTCCTACCAGTGACTCAAGTTTATCCTTCTCTGTGGCATGGTTGTACTCCACTGGGTGTAAATATGAAATTGTCTTTATCCATTCATCAGCTGAGGGACATGTAAACCACTTCCAAGATTTAGCTATTATGAATCATGAAGCTATAAACATGCATGTATCACTGTAGTACGATGTCTGTAACTCTTTCAGAACAGATTCTAGAGGAGAAATAGCTGGGCCAAATAGAATTTCTAGTTTTAGTTTTCTAAGGAATCTACATAATGATTTCCATAGTGGTTGTAGGAATTTATGTTCACACCAGCAGTGTTCCTGTTTCCCTACAGCCTCGCAAGTATGTGTTGTTTCTTGACAATCGCCATTCTTTCTGGGGTGTGCTAGAATCTCAGTGTTGTTTTAATTTACATTTGTCTAATCGCCAGTGATGCTGAACATTTTTTCACATGTGTATCAGCCATTTGTGCTTCTTCTGAGAAGTGTTTATTCATTTGCCCACTTTTAATTGGGTCTTTGATTTTGAAGGACCTAATTTTTTCAGTTCTTTATATATTCTATATATTAGCCCTCTATGTGAGGAGTAGCTGGCAAAAAATTGTCACATTATATAGGTCGTCTCTTTGGTTGTTTCCTTTACTATGCAGAAGCTTTTAAACTTCATATGATACAATTTGTTGATTCTTGGTACTATTTCTTATGCCATTCAGGTTCTGTTCAGAAAGTACTTGGATACACCTCTGTCTTCAAGAGTTTTACCTGTTTTATCTTCCAACAGATTAAGTGTTTCTGTTTTAACGTTTAGATCTTTGATCTATTTTGAATTTACTTTAGTACATGGTGAAATAAACGGGACTAGATTCCATCTTCTGCATATGGATAACCAATTTTCCAAGCACCGTTTATTAAAGAGGCTGTCTTTCCTCCAGTATGTCTTTGACCCCTTTGTGAAAGATGAAATACCTGAACATGCCTGAGCTTGTTTCTGCATCCTCCATTCTGTTCTCTTGGCCCACCTTCTGTTTTTGTGCCATTACCACGCTGTTTTGATCACTGTAGCTTTGTAACGCAACTTCAAATCTAGGATTGTGATGCCTCTTACTTTGCTCTTTTTACCTAGGATTGCTTTTGTGATTCTGAGTTCCATATGAATTTTAGGGTTGTTTTCTTTAGTTCTTTGAGGAATGCTATTGGATTTTGATTGGAATTGCATTAAATCTGTGTATCAGTTTCAAAAATGTGGCCATTTTGACTATATTAGTTTTACCTACCCATGCACGGGAGCTGTCTTTCCATTTGCTGATGTCCTCTTCCATCTCCTTTTTCAGAGTACTGTAGTTTTTGTTGTATGGTTCTTTCACTTCCTTAGTTAGGTTAATTCTTAAGAATTTAATTTTTCTTGATGCTTTTGTGAATAGTATTCTTTTATTAATCTCTTTGTCATGAGATTGTTTTTGTTGTACAGGAATATTACTAATTTTTGTGTATTAATTTTGTATCCTGCTACATTGCTGAATTTGGTTATTAATTCCAGGAGTCTTTTGCTAGAAGTTTTTGGGTTTTCTATGTAGAAGATCATGTTGTCTACAATTAAGGATAATTTAACTTCTTCCTTTCCTATACATTTTCCTCTTTCTTTTTCTGTCTCTCTCTCTCTCCCTCCCTCCCTCTCTCTCCCTCCCTCTCTCTCCCTCTCCCTCTCCCTCTCTCCCTTCCTTCCTTCTTTCTTTCCTTTCTTTCCTCATTAGCCTGATTGTTCTGGCTAATGTTTTGAGTACTGTGTTGAACAGGATTGATGATACAAAGTATCTTTGTCTTATTCCTGATTTTCAGCTTTTCTCCACTTACTGTGATGTTAGTAGCAGGTTTGTCATGAGTGGCTTTTATCAAATTGAGATAAGATCCTTCTGTATCTATTTTCTTCAGGGTTTTTATCATCAATGGATTTTGACAAAGGCTTTTTTATACATCTGTTGAGATGATCATGTGATTTTTGTTCTTGTTTTTGTTTATGTGTTGTATTACAGTTATCGATTTACATATGTTGAACCTTCCTTGCATCCCTGGGTTGATGCCTCCTTGGACATAATGTATGATCTTTGATGATTTGTTGTAGTCTGTTTGCCAGCACCTTGTTGAGGATTTTTTTGTTGTTGTTGTTTTATTATGGGTGTTGGGGATCCAGCTCAGGGCCTTGTACTTGCAAGGCAAGTGCTGTACCACTGAGCTAAACCCCCAATCCCTTTTTGAGGCTTTTTGTGTCTGTCTTTCTGTGTTCATCTTCCCTGAGATTCTTGTAGACTTTGATACCGAATCTATCTGGAACTGGGCCTTTTTCAGTTCATATTTTTTGTTTTTGTTTTTATTTGTTGTTGTTGTTGTTTTCTGCTTCAATTTCATTTCCCGTTACTGGATTATTCAACTTTTTTATATCTCCTTTGTTCAGTTTTGGTAATTCATGTGTATCTAGGAATCTATCTATTTATTTAGAATTTTCCAAATTATCTGCATATAAGTTTGCAAAGCAGTGGGTAATAATCTGGATTTCCTCAGTGTCTGTTGTGATTTCACCTTTTCCCTTTCTAATTGCATTGATTTGTGTCTTTTCTTTCTTTTTTGGTAAGATTGTCTAAGGGTTTGTCTATTTTGTTTATTCTTTCAAAGAATGTACTCTACAATTTGTTGCTTGTTTGTACTTTTTTTAATCTTAGTTTCGTTGATTTCTGCTCTGATTTATATAATTTCCTTCCTTGTACTTCCTTGAGTTGTTCTTGTTTTTCTAGGACCTCGAGGTGCATCATTAAAGTATTTATTTGGGCTCACTCTATTTTCTGATGAAGGCATTCACAGCTATAAACTTCTCTCTTAGGACTGTTTTCTTTGTGTCCCATTTCTGGCTTGTTATACTGGTCTTATGTCTTGATTCTAGGAGATGTCTTATATATTCCTTGATTTTTTTTTTCTTTGATCCATTGATTATTCAACTGTGTATTGTTTGATTTCCATATATTTGCATAGTTTCTTTTTTCATTGATTTCTAGTTTCCTCGTACTATGATCTGATAATATGCATGGTATATTTTGACTCTTTTGCATTTATTTAAGGATTCTTTCTTGGCAAGCATGTAGTCTATTTTTGACAAAGTTTCCTGTGCTGAGAATAATGTATATTCTGTTGTTTTTGGGCTGAACACTCTGTAGATATATATTAAATTCATTTGTTTGAAGGTTTGCTCTTGATCTTTATTTTTTAGCCTGTTTCTTGTTTCTTTCACAGGGCATCTAGGAGGACTGTAATTTTTTTGTTTTGTTTTGTTTCTTTTTTTTTTCCTTTTTCTCCTTTTAAATTTATTTTATTTTTTAAATTTATCTTATTTTAATGGTACATTCTAGATGTACATAGTGATAACTTCCATCATAGGGGATTTCCACCTGTACATGATGTATCTTGTTGCTTCTTTTTTTCCTGTTCCCCTCCACTCCCTGCACCACCTCCTCCCTCCTTATTTACAGAAGTTTTGTTTCCATTTTTCCTTCCATTTCTTATTTCTCTTGTCCCTCTCTTTCTTCTTTCCTCCCCCCCCTTGTGAGTAGGTTGAAAATATGCATTGTTTTAAAAAAAAAAAGATGGGAAAGTTTGTCAGACATTTCTTTGGTCATTTTTCTAACTTATGTTTAGAAAATCTCAAGGAACTAGAGTAGCATAGCAACAATAGTGTTGAGAACAGTTTGCAGCTATGGGACATTCAAACATTTTCAAAATTTGTCCAGCAGGGTCACTTCCTGTTGTTCTCCTAATGAGCACTGAGCGGGAGAGACAAAGAGTAATATATGCATCTGAGACCCACTGATTGTTCAGGAGCAGTGAGGGCACTTGCGGGAAATTACCCAGCTGGGCTACATCTGGCCTTCCTTTTATCTGATTGGTTTAAATTGTGGCACTCTTGGCCTTTCTTATGATTTTCCATGTCCTCTTACAAAAGAAATGTGTGTTGATTATTTCCAAGTCTGATGCAGTGAAAGTCACACCAGTCATTATAGATAAATGGCTACTTGCATTTGAACTTGACATTTGGTTCCGCCTTGCTCTCTGGACTCCTAGATGCACACCGCTCTGATCTTTTGTTATACTTCTCACCTCTCACTCACTTTGATCCAGGTGAAATATTTTCACTCACTAACACTTCAGAGAGATTAGACTGACTCCCTGCAGGGCCTATGAGGGCCTGCCTCGGTTGCCTCCCATGTTAAATGAGGTGACATCCATTTATTTTGTAGTTTATACAACCTGGCAGGGCCTTAGGATTCATGGAAAATTGGCTGCATGGCAAGCACCTGACACAGGATGTAACACAGTAGGTAATTTAATAAGAGCTGCTCTTCTTAGATGCTACTGGGGCTTTGAATAGGATTGTGCAGCATAGTTGGAAATTGCAGATTGAGAGTTGAGTTTTCAGTGGAAACTTCTGCAATCAGGCCAACTAGAAAGTAGTCTTTTCTATTTGAAACCCAAGTGTCCCCAGGAACTTTGCTATGAGGGACACCAAGATTCCAGGAAGCATGGCAACTTGTCAGGAGATGACTCACCCTGTCCGTGGTTGCTGGAAAATCAGCCAAGAATAAAAACCACTGCAAAGGTAGTGTGTGAAATCTATTCCCAGAAAAGGAAGACTTAGAAAAAATGAAAGCAAAAACCCTTCCAAGCCAGCTGTTCTAGTGTGATCACTGGTAAGAATATTTCAGAGAGCCATTTGGCTTCCTTTAGTAGATCTGGGAGAATTCCCTGGAAGCAGGAATTAATGGTTTCATTTACCTTGTTAGGAACAGCATATGTTTGTGTTATGTTTTTTGGCTACATATCTGTTTCCAACTCACACTGTGCTTTCTGATCTGTAATGCCTCGGGAAATTTACTGGGTAGCCAAATACTACAAATCATCCATTTGATTAATTCAGGGGTTTCTCTTTCATATCCCGTGCACCTCAAAATATAATGAAAAATATAATGAAAAATATATCATTTTTCATTGTATTTTTATCTCAACTGTGAGATAGCAGTTCTGACATGAATGTTCTTCTCCTTTAAATAAGGGAAAAAGAAAATATTAGTAGTGGTATCCTGAAACAAACCTATAAAGGTCGCCATAATAAAGTTTAAAATTGGGTAAAGTGGTATATGGGAAATAGTGACGGCCCATACATCTAGGTTCCTAAACTTGCCTTCCTTACTCCATCGTGAAGTTGGGACTTTCCCCTAGTTGAAGCAGGTGGTAGGAGAGGTGGACCGCTGTGTAGATTCCATCCAGGCCTGGGAGTAGACGCTGGATTTGTGTTTCTGGTTCCGTCTCTCTCCTGTGCTCCCATTCTGTGCCATCCAGAGTTGTTTAAATTTTTGTGTTTTGTCTTCTGCCTTCTCCGTGTGTCCGCTTGGTAAATAATTGTACGTGTCTGCTTTTATCTTTCTCTTTTTTCTTCATTGTGTTTGAGACACTTGCTTTAAGAGGTAACAAAGGAGAAGGCTGAAAATGGTTCCTGCCGAAAGCTTCTGGCTTGCTGACACTCATCGTTTCTACAGAGCAGTGTCCTGGTCCCTGCTTTAAAAGTTATTTTTAGCCAACTCTAATAAAACACTATCCAGTTTGAATTCATTTTTCCAGTTTGCAGAAAGCACTGGATTGACAGGCATCAACTGAGCTAAAAATAAAAGACAGAACAGAATACAATTTTAGACCTAGACGTGGACAGAAACACCATCTATTCCAGCCTTTCTTCTTATAGACCAAGACATGGGAGTTGAAGGAGGCTAAGCGCCTCACCCAAGGTCACCCTGGTAGTGCACCTGGTCATGGATATCTCTTATTTCAATTACTGGGCAGCGTGTTTCTACAGTAGAAGAGAATAATGATGAAACGGGCTAATGTATCAGTGGTGTAAAACTTCCGTTCCAGAGAAACACCTGCCTCCCATGTAACCTGCTTAGCCATTCTAGTTCTGTCCTCCACTTTCGTATTCCTCTTTGATTATTATCATTAATTAGTATTTATTGATTGCTCTCTGTGGGGTAAACTACTTCACTATACAAATTGGTATTATAAGCCCTCTTGGAGATTACAAACTAGAAGAGACAGAGTGAGAAAATGTGGCTATAATTTAAAACCTTGTTTTCCAGAACTTTGCTGACATTTCTTTTTGTCTAAAACAGATCATTCCTGATGGCAATTGATTCAACATGAGGGACAAGACCCTCGGAAGGATAAGAAACTGGTTTCCTCTCATGTCCCTGTTTCCTTTGCATCATTGTCCTCTTTTCTTTCATGCTTGGATCCATTTCTTCTTTTGAAAGATACATTGAGTTGGTTATGATTCGTTCAGCAAATACTTGGCTGCTGTATGCTGGCCTTGGGCTGAATACTGGGAAGCAGAAAGTCAGAATATAAGAAGTCCTCGTCTCCAAGAGATTTCCACCTAGCATAGGGGAGGAGAGACATGTGGCAGCGACCATTTAGGACTTAGTGGCAATAGTTTGTTTGCAGCCTCTGTCACAGCATGGTGTATATAGGAAATAATGTTCTATGCCGCATTACAGGACACTGGTGGTGATTTGAGACCCTTGATGAGGCCGTTCTTGGATAAAAGCAATGAACGGTGTGCCCTGGCTTCCTCAGACACCCATACATCCATCTCAGCAAGGAGTTATTCAACTTGTAGACCTGGCTTGCCGATCAGTACACATTCTAATAATCATGGGAGAGATGATATTTTCCTGAATTGAAAAAATTAGCAGTAAGAAATGGAGGAAACAAGGATTAATCTAAAAGTTATTTAGGACATAGAACTAATAAGACTTGGTAAGTGAAGAAGTTAAGGATGACTTCGAAGTATCTGACTTGAGTGTCTGGGAGAATGACAGCACCATTTACTGAGAAATGAGTATCGATGAACAGAAAGGAGGCAGAAGAAGTTTATGGGGAAGTATGATGAGTTGTCTTGTGGGATAGACTGTGGGTCTCTGAGATGGAGAGTCAAATGCAGGAGATCTACTGGGGAGTTCTCAGGAGACAACATTATAGGAAAGTAAGGGAGGAATTGACCCGGAGACAGACAGACCTGGAAGAACAAACCGAGCTGTTGGCCAGTCCTATACAGTGCTCCTCATGGTTCTTCAGAGTACCACAAACTGCTGGAAAAAGGGGCAGTGTTTTATATCCCCACTCTAGCCATCTGCTTGCTGCAGGCTGCCTGCTGGAGGGAACAGACCCTTGCATGGTGGGTTGTCAGGGAGGAGAGCAAGTTCCAGTGAGGGCACAGCTTCTAGACATCAGCAGCAGGTGAGAGAGTCACCTGTTCCACGGTCAGTGAAAACATCTAGGAAGCATTTTATGTGAAGACTGGATGGAGAGGTAGAGCTGGCTTTCAGATCTGTGTAGATACTTTAAATTGTGGATCTGAGAAAATGAAAAGGGGAAAAAAGGATTAGAACTTTGGGCAGTATCCAAACTTAATGGATAAGTTAAGAAAAAGGAG